>CAFUXE010001208.1:29506-44775 GCA_903364295.1 Serranus cabrilla | reverse complement strand
AAAAACTCTCTCTCTTCCACACCGCCTCTCCGTCCATCCACCGTCCGACACACGTGCATCTCATTTAGGTGACTGCGCGACGCTGCTGTGTCCCTGACAGCGCGGCGGTTTCCGCTAGAAGGAAATGATGGAGAAGGAAAGTTTCTGACGCCTCCTGTTCGCAGGAAAACTGGACATCATTTTTTCGCTTCGCGCGGTTCGCTCGTCCTCATCACACACACTGTAAACCTGAACAATCTGTATGGATTTGGGATTAAAACGGTCTTCGACACTGAAATGTCTCAGGATTGGAAATGCAGCTCCACGTCTGCCTGTTGCTTTTTATTATCACAACAGGTAAGGGAATCTGCCAGATTTCATCATTCATCATGTGCTACTTTAAATATCACTGGGCTTTGTGTTGGAGCTGACACTGCTAAATTATGACCTGCCTCTTTTAAATGAAGTCGCTGTTGTCAGGTTAGTAGGTAGCGTGGTTTTTAAATAAAGAGTTGTTTTGTTGTAACCTGAATGCCTCTTACCCAAACTGGGGGTCAGTAGATGATGGATAAAAACAAAGGGGAGATATTTGTCACGTCTCATAAAATTGTCTATTCTGATAAAATTTCTTTTATTTTTGTATTTTTTTTCAAAATAATTTTTCTTGACCTTATGGCATTAGTGTGTTAGGTTCCATGAATGAATGGCAGACATATCACACCTGAAACCATCTGTAACCGAGCTTTTTCTTAAAGAAGGATTGGAAAATTTACACCAATGTTTTAATGTTTTAAAACCCACTGGTCTACCAATGACATAGCCTTAAATTCAAATAAATTGTGACCCTAACCCCCAAATCATGAATTTGTTTAACCCTGACACCACTTCTCAATAAAATTATCACTGTTTACTGCATTATCAAGCAGGTCAGGAGATTTATTCCACAGTGATAACCTTTTTTTTACAAACATGTTTTATTTTCTTTCCTCAGATAAAACTTTGGCCTTGTTGCTCGGCCACTGTGGTGGAAGTATCAGCCTGGGCCAAGAGCCCTCTGGTCTCATTAATCTCACGCTACCTGGACTTCTTACAGACACCAACGACACACTACCAGTTTGCTCTTGGACTGTAGATGTTCCTCTGGGTCGGACGGTACTTTTAAAGTTATTATGGTTGGAAAGTGGCTCAAACTTGCTGGTGAGCTGCGTTTTGAACGAGGGGGCTCAGGTCCTGGAGGGTGGGGGGACCGCTCTGCTCTCCGGCTGTGATGGAAACAAAGCCACCTTGATGTGGACCGGAGCCGGACTCTTCTCAAATGAAATTCAGCTGTCCTATTACGGTGAGAAGCCATTACTCAATTATCTAGTTTGGTTTATTGAGTCGGCGTGGCCCACTTTCCTGCACCCTGATCATGAGAGTTTGATCTAATTGTCTTAATAACATTTGGATCATCGTTGTTTTAGAGCTGTTTTTGCTTATTTTGTTATCTTAACGAATGTATGAAGAGTATTTTCTGTTCAAAATAGAATAATATTATTCTTTTGTGTGTCTGTGGAAATGTTTTCAAACTGCTGTGAGCTGTAAATCTGTCCGTCGGAAAGTTCTTATCACAGATATGTTATGTTGTTGTGGTTTCCACTCCGTCTCTCCTCACCCTCTCCCTTTCTGTTTTGTGTTTGTTCCTGGTCATCCAGTCCAGGAAGATGAGAGAAATTCCTCGGAGGACCACACCAGCCCACATTCAGACCTCCTGCGTTGGTCTCAGACAGGAACCAGCTTTACAAGCGCTGCTCCTGTTGGCCAAGAGGCGGTGAGGGGGCCAGAAGGGGGCAGAGGTCGCCTCCACGAAGGTCTGGAGAGGAGTTCTAGTCCCTCCTCTCAGGACCAGGGGCTGCTGCACCCCACCTCACCCCTGCAGGGACTCACTGAGGCTGGGAGGACCGATAGGGAAGCTCTCCCTCTTCCTGAGGAAGAGACAAACAATGGAGCGGATACGCCTGGAGCTGCTCACCTCGCTGATGCTAAAATGTCTGCCAGAGAGAGAACACGCCCCTATTTTGATCACACACTCAGTGCAGATAAACCGTTTCCCACATCACACACAGCAAACACAGAAACAAGCAAAGAGCTCCTTCAAACCCAGATGGCGCGGACACATGAGACAGCCAGCAGCTCCAACACCTTGCTTGGCACAGATGCACATAAAAACACAGCAACATCTAAACTGTCTCGCACCACAGAAGCTCACAGCAGCTCCAGCATCCCACATCTCACCTCCGCCCCCCCTGAGCTGTCTTCACAGACAGCCTGGGAGAGTGACAGCATCCTAATCCCACGTGGTGGAGCCGTTAGTGGGGCACCTGCAGAGAAACTACCCCATTCCTGGAGGAACCAGCGAAGCACTCACAAACTTAACTCTGATCTGACCTCAACCGTCACCTCTAATCCTTTAAACTCACCCTCCAAACCTGAGCAGGAGGACTCAAGCAGCACACACGGCGACACTGAACCCACCGCATCATCTCCATCCTCCTCACAGGGCGACAGCAGCGCGACTTATTCATCCACCACCCACATCCCGGAGCATGACACCGCTGTCGGGACTGTGGAGGCTGCTTCGCTTCATCCAAACATTAGTCAAAGTGACTCATCTGTATCAGCCGCATCACACGTTACCAGTCAAACTGCTGCGTCGGATTCCTCCGATGAGTTTGAAAACCCGGAGGTGCTGCACACTTCCTCCACGCAGACTCAAGCAAACTCGGAGAGCGTCACACACTCGCCACCTCCGGACGCATCCTCCCGCCTCACACAGACAGACACCGAAGAGACGCAAACAGCAACACAAAGTACACACACAGATTTGATTAACACACACACGACTTCTAACACAGTCTCCTCCGTGTCGGACATTTCCAATGTTGAGGACCGAACTGTGAGTTTCACCGGTTCTTCTTCTTCTTCTTCTGCACCAAAAACCGCTTTGACGATGGGAGATGTACTCCAGAGCTCATCTCCCACAGAAGCCACTGAAACACACACACTGCATCCCAGTCACACACACTTACACACAAAGCCACAGACTCCTGCTTCTCTTCCTTCATCCAGTACATCCATACACTCATCTACACCTACATACACACCACAAACACACACTACAGTTCCTGGTAGATCACATTTAACTAACACACCCCTCTCTTTGCCCTCCACTACCACTGAATCTGCAGCTCACACACACCTCATCACGCCTATACCCTCACAAACACCAACAATTACACCCACACCTCATACACACAACCAGCCTTCAGCATCTTCTACTAATGTCCCAGCTACACACAAACAGCCCCACAACTATATTACAACCACTCATCATTCTCTGCTCTCAACCACCACTGCAAAATCAGATAAAGAGGTAGAAGAAGTGGAAGAGGATGAGTTTTGGAAGGAGTTTCCAACAACCACAAATACTCCCACAGCTGGACCTACATCTGGGACAACTCCTCACTCCAGCCTGGAGAATAACTTCAATTTCACATCTTCTGTTTTAACCTCCACAACCACTCAGACGCCCAAGTTCTACATTGTGCCAGACCAGCCTGCAGCCATCAGAGGTATTATAGTACATATCCATGTGTACTTGAATAATAATAAGTGGGGCGTTCAGGCTTTTTGAAATGTTTGAATGTTTTCCTTGTTCTGTCCAGTGGAGTCGATTGAGCTGCTGCTGCAGATCGTTGTTGAAGAGTCCAAATCAGCTGTTACTTCTGGTTTGGAGGAAGACACCACTGCCTGGGTGAGAGATTATGTTCACACACACACAAATATAAAAAACAGATGCACAGAAAAGCACCAATAAATCATGTTATTAGCATGATAACCTGTTGGCCTCTGGTAGGCGCTACAGGACCATCACAGCACAAACCACCAGACTTAAAAACAGCTTAAAACAGCAGTAAATACCAACAAGCTTTTTTTTTTTTTAAAGTAATGGAATAATTGAGTAATCTTACTTTAATATTAAATATTGGAAATATTTGAGAAAAATGTCAGCCACAGAAAATTTTGATCCTTAAATATTCTTTTTTTTCTCTTGAAATATATTAAAAACATGTTTAATGCAAGCAAAATATGTTTTACATGCACAGTTGGTCAAATCAAAAACGTACTGGCAAGTAAGAGGAACACCGACTCCAAATATTTTACTTCCATTTTCAATCCAAATAAAAAAGGATTAAAAAGCAAATCACAACAAGGCAATCACAGATGGCAGACTTCACCCCACAGCACCCTCTGTTGGCCAGAGGATGTATATGCAGCGGATACACAGACAGACAGACAGACAGACAGATAGATAGATACCGCCGCCCAAAACAATACTTCACTCCCACTCCCACAATTATAAAAAATATTCGTTAACTCACCATTAACAAAAACTTGCTTCATTATGAACGGCCATATTTTTAAGCTATAGAATAAAATGTAATCAGGGTCTCACTGTGGTTTCTGTCAGGTGGAGCCGTACCTACACAGAGCTCCGGGGTTCAGCAGGCTGCTGGGAGTCTGGAGCAGGTGAGTACATGCTGCTGCTGCTGCCGTCAACACAGTTTATGCCTCTTGTGTTATCACCATTACACTCAAGTCACAAGTTTAAAATACCACATGGGTATTTTATTTACACATCCAGCAGACATGAAAATTACATTAAAAGTCCTTTGAATGTGCTGTTGTTTCAGTGGCAATGCTGTGCAGAGTCTGGTGGAGTTTAAAACCAGCGGTGCTCTGCAGTGGCTCAGCATGAGCGGACCCACATCACTGCTGGAGCGAACAGGACTATCTCAGGCTGTGTCTGAGGGGAGGAGCTTCAGATCATCCAAGATCACCAACATCACACTGGGAGGTAAGTCTGGTTGGGATGTCAGCTACATAAAGCTCATGCATGGTACCTTTTCTTTTGTGGCTCCCTGGAGACAAAGGGGTTCGAGGTGAGACTTTCTATAAAGGTACAACAAACTGCCAGGTTAGCGGTCAGCCACAGGGGGATTTCCATCCTTAACCTGCTTATTTAATTAACCCAGATCCAGACAGACAGACTCATGTAAACAACATAACTCAGTTAGGTCGACTCTCAATCCAGTGACGAGGAATCTCATTAAAGTGTCTGTTTCTATGATTTTAATCTTGTTATTCTGGTATGTAATCATCTTACTGTGCCACTTCTACTTTTGGTGTTTGCCATCTACACAAAAACACAAAGGCACAAGAACTGTGGCTGCATGTTTGCATGTTTGCAGGTTGATAAGATTAGGTTGACAGGCGTTTCTGTTGTCACATTATTATTAATGGGGCAAAAGGGGCTGTTTTTTATTTAATTTGGTAGTTTTCTGGCACACACAACTGATATACATCTGTATATCAGTTATTGTTTTACACTGACTTACACATCTAAAGGATAACGCTGGTATTATAAATCTTACCCATAATTAACCAGCCCATTAAGATCAATTATGCCTTTACAGGGGAGGCCTGGTCCAGATAGCAGCATAAAAAGTTACAGACAACAATAACCTCAGGAAAACGAGTTACATTAATGTGTCAAAATATTAAAAAAACCTACACACAGTACCACCTGATTCATTCCCCACTGACAATAATAAAAATGTAGAATAACAGGAGCCTCCTCCTTGAACACGTCTTCCCTCCAGGTCTGCAGGGTGACGTGTGTGACTGGTTACTACAGTGTCCAGCAGGCTTGAAGTGTGTTTTCCAGCCTGGCACTTCAAACTATAGCTGCTCTTCTGTCTGCCACTTTGACTACTGTCACCACCACGGCATCTGTACGCACCACCCGGGCCAACTTCCTGTGTGTCGGTAAGAACACAAGGAGGCACTGACACGTGCACGGACTTTGTATCTCACTGACATTTTATGCATGTAAGCGTATTTATATTTGTGTTTTAGCTGCCTTGTAGGAGAGGACTTCTGGTACATGGGTCAGAGGTGTGACATGAAGATGACTCGAGCGAGACTCGTGGGCGCATGTCTCGCCATCTTACTCATCATTGTGACAGTGATCGGCGTTTTGGCCCTTGTGGCCGTGCGGCGCTACAGAGCCATGCTGATCCAGGCCAAAGTAGATCAGACTCGGAGCAGGTAAGCACCGACTCGCACATGAAAGTACAGCTCACAGCAAACACACACGATGTACACAAGCAGAGTACATCTGGGTAAATATCAGTATTTTTTTAATATCACATTAAATGCAATTAAATACCTGTTTTAAGGTCTAGTGGCAATAAACTGTATGTACACCTTCAAAAAAAACTGAAGGCAGTTGCATAAGAGTAAAAGTCCATATCCAAGAGGAGAGAAAACTCCTGCAAACTATCAATTACTTGCACGTTTTAGCTTTCTACGATATTTTTGTCATTCAACCCTCAGGTAAAAATTATACCTGATAAATAAAAATGCCACCATAAACATGCATTTGACCCCAAACAGTTTGGATTAATGTTTCATACATGGAAACCAGATACTGAGATGGACATAACTGCACAAACACTAATTGTAATTCCAGTTGTGTCCACTAGGTGTCACAGTCTGGCTGCTGAAGCACATCCTGGACTTAAAAGGCTGTCTGACTGAATCCAAATGTCTACCTTCTGGACTTGCAGACAGTGACATTTTCACTGTTATCACATCAAATTGGTTGCCAAGGCCTGAGGCTATAAAATGTCCTATTAGACGGGACTTCACTCACATCCATTTTGATGAAGCAACATTTCTGTTACCTGCCTGAAAGTATTTTTCTGAACCATTTTCAAAGGTAGGCTCTACTTTCTCCAGCAGCCGGCTGAGGTAACAGGACCTCTCTCTCCAACAAAATAAGAAGGAAATATTGATGTATACTCCTTGATCAAACAGAAGGAGACATATTAAACATTGTTACCCTGTTACATGTTTAACCTCACAGTATGTTTGGTTTGTTGTGTGTGCAGCTATCGCAGGTTCAACCATTTCGATGAGCTGTCAGGACGGTTCTGGTTGCGTTCGTGGGCAGGATCAGCAGACTCTCTGGATAATCCCGCCTTTACGCGCTCCGATGAGTTGCTGCACCTGCGGGCGCTCGACCGCCCCTGCTGTTACCACGACGACACGCTGTCGCTGGCCTCCACCTGCCCCAGCCACGGGACACGCATCAACACCATCTACCCCCACAGGTACACACACACACACACGCCACACAAGTCCAGTATAACACACACATGCTTTTTCAGAAAGTTTGTTTGATTATACAGAGTCTGAAACATCAAAAACATGAAACAGTTTGCTTCTGATGTAACATACATGTGCCTGCTGCACACCATATAAAGCAACATCAGATTCATTGTAAATGAGAATTAGCCTAAGAATGAGAATTTAAATCTAATCAGGCTGGATTTAAAGAATCTGTCTGGGAGCTAACTGAATACTTTTGCTCCCAAGGAAATATTAAAGGGACAGTTCAACCTAAGAGTTTAAAATACATGTTTTGCTTTATACCTGTGGTGCTGTTTTTGTTGTGAGTTGCCATCGAAATTGACCACAGAGATCCATGTCTACTAATAGTTCCTACATTAAATTGCACACAACAGGTCTATGTTTTATATTGAGTAACCAGGTGTTTTTCACATTTTTTGGGGGGCTCGTCAGGCACCACAAATGCACCTTCAAGTCCCCTTAAACTCATCAGAAGGCAGACATCTCCATAGTCGATATCTCCAACACTCTGCATCTCACACTACAACAACCTAGACTGATAAATAGCACTATGGGCGATTATATCAGCTTTAACTATGTAAAGCTATAAAGAGGAAACCAAAGAAATAGACACTTCAACTCACGTAATGTAATTTATTATTTTACGTGTATTATTGTTTATTGATTGGATTTCTGACTGGATTGTAGTTAAAATATTGACCATTAATCCCTAAAAATGTGCAAAATACAATAAAAGTTCAAATGAAGTGGATTAAACTACATTTCTGGCCCTTTCTGTTTCACTCCTTATAGTAAATTCTTCTTAAAAAAACAAACTATATGAGTGTTAGTCGTACACTCACATACGGTTGCATTAATCCCTTGGCTGTGTGTGCCTGCAGCTCTCAGTACGGCTGGAGGGGAAGCGAGATGAGCATGGGGGATGGTGTGCTGGACTCGGGGAAGGCCAGTGACCTTTCTGTGTGTAGCTGGCCTGTTGAGCCCATTCACTGGACTCCCTTCCCTCTCCTGCAGCAGCTGGCTTCCCACAGGACGCCCACAGTGAGTGGTGCACGCTTTGTCAGGGCTCGGCAGCTATTATTTATAATTTCTATTCTGGCTTCCGACAATTCTGAAAACAAGATATACGAGATAAAAGGATTATTGTGCTGCGTTTTGTTTCCCGGTATTGTTTTGTGTTGTAAATACAGTGCACCTATTTTCTGCAGTGAACTTTCACCCATTTTTGATGATTTACTGACTGGAATGTAGTTTAACAAAATGTTGAATATACATTAAGGAGCATTTAGAAGTAGTCATTTTTATTTTTTATTAAACTATTTTGAATGTTCAGCTGGTTGTGGACGAGTACTGATGTTATATAGTTTATCATATTTATTTTTATGTCATTTATTTTAATTTATAATTAATATATTGTTTAAATGTGTACATACAGGGGGCTGCAGTAGGTATACAGTAATGAAAAACATAACATATTTTATTGATTATATAAACATATGAATAATAAACATATTAATCCTTCAAATGTGCAAACTGTTTACATGTCCTAGCACCACTATTATAATACTGGTAATAATAGAGTAATCCTTACTTTATACCTACTTTTGCAGCCCCCCTGTATATTTATGGATTGTTACATTAATTTTAATTAATTCAAGTTCAAGACAATCCACAGTTTTTTTAAATAATTGAATAGCTACATGGTTGTTTTGGGTTTCTGAAAGAGTAAGCTCGGTAAATCTTCTTCAAAAAATGGTTGTGAATGTTATTTTTTTACCACAATCTAGCAGAGCTTCTGTGTGTTTGAATGTGAGAGAGAAATGTTTATATAGTTTCATTGTTTTCCTCTTTAACCAGGTGAGGATGTCGAGGCCGCGGTCCTACTGTGAAGGCATGGAGCTGGTGGACATGGGGAAGAGCTGGACGGCTTGACACAGTCAAGTCCTGGAAAAGCATCAAATCTGTCCTGACACTGGTATTTGCAGCTTGTGTTGTCATTGTAGGCGTCGTTGATAAAAAAAAATTGTAAAACAATAAGTGTAAATGTGTATAAGTGTACATAAGTGTATATTTTTCTTAGATTGTTGCTACATTTCCCAGTTTAAATCTACAATGTGTTTCTTATGCTCTCGATAAGATAAATAAGATGTTGGATATACTGTAAGGGTAAAAAAACAAAGAAGCTGTCAAAATGTCTACAGTTCAGTCTTACAACTATGATCCCCAAAAAGTTGGCATGCTGTGGAAAAAATGAAATAAAAAGAAAAGAATGCAAATATGTGGAATTCCTTTTTCGACCTACATTCAGTAAAATACAGCTCAAAGACAAGATATTTAGTGTTTAAACTGATAACTTCTGTTTCTTGTAAATATAAACACTAAATTTGATGCATTCTGGGTTTGTTTTTTTAACTCAGCTTCCTAACTTTTTGGGAATTAGGGTTGTTAATGATGTTAATAAACATAGATCTTACTCAGGAATAAGAGAATAAATGTATTCTTTTTCTTTTTTTGCTTTTGACAAATTAAAATATATGTCCTATAAACATAAAGCTTCACAATCTGAGGTCTTTGTTTAGCAAAGAAGAATTATTTATACATGTACACATTTTGAATTAAGGTTTACATGCTTAAAGGAGTAGTTAAATATTTTGGGAATTAGGCTTTTTTTGTTTTTCTTGCAGAGTTAGATGAAACTACTGAAGAAGTCCACTGGGGACCAACTGCAACCAATCAGTCTGGGAAAAGTAATTTGATGCTCTGCACATTGATTTTACATTCACTCAGCTTAGGTGGTGCTATAGTCAGCTTGTCAAGTCTTATAATGGTAAAGAAAACTCAGTGTACATAAACAGCACATAACACTGACACAGTGAATATTCTAAGTAATGAAATATATGGATTAAAGTTTAGAAAAAGACCAGAGAGAAGCTTGACTGCAGTATTTTTCCACTGTAAAGACTGAGGAAGGTGATTGCCTGCAGGATAAATGACTCTTTATTCTTCTGCAATATCTTCTAGCAAAACTGGATTATCAACTGGGGAAATTGGTTCATCGCTCTGGGGCCTTGAATGCATCAGGTTGTTGTTCGTACGTAATTTGATTCATCACAATTTGGTGTTGGGAATTTCCACAGTAAAAGTATGCTATCAAGTACACATTATGACTGTACCTAATCTTACAGTCCTGTCTAATAACAGAACTTGTTTAAATTTCTAGTTTTAAGACTTTATTAGGATCCCAAAAACAGGTTTTCTGCCTTTTGACCCACTAAGCTGGCTGTTAGTCAACCTGTGGTGCATAGTAACTGAATGTTGGACTCTGAACAGCAAAGAAACAGAGAGGGTTCATATAGTTAGAGCCAGTCAGGGGCAGAGGAGGAATGTAACTAAATACATTTACTAAAGTACGGTACTTAAGTTCAGGTTTGAGGTACTTATGCTTTAAGTACTTGAGTATTTCCATTTTATGTAACTTTATACTTAATTTTTAGGCAAATATTGTACTTTTTACTCCAGTACACTTAGCTGACAACTTAAGTTACTTTTCAGGTCGAGATTTAACATAAAACATGATCCATTTAATAAGCGATTAGACATTTTTTTAATTAAACCTCATAACAGTATATTAAGTAGAAACTTCAAATACTGCATTAATGCATAAATAAGAATACAATAATATATTTGGAATATAAAACACAATCTGAGTGCATAACGAGTATTTTAACTTTTTATACTTTAAGTACATTTTCATGCTGATAGTTTTGTTGGTTTTGAATACAGGACTTTTCAAGTGTCTTTGGGTGCCTTTTAAAGCGCTATATAAATCCAATTTATTATTATTATTTTACTTGTGATTTCCCAGTGTGGTATTAGTAATTTTACTTCTACTGAATACTTTTTCCACCAGCAGTCAATGGTGTATTTCAGCCTAAAAACCACTGTAAAGCAGCAGTAAAATGAATTTGATTTAATGAGACGGTGCAGTTATCTCTGCCAGACTGGGCTTTTTGGGGGATTTTTCTGAAGAAATGTGTATCTTCTATTTTTACATTTTAAAGAGTATTTTGCATACCTTCTTCCTCTCTCAGTTTCACTCAAACACACACTCATGCCACACCTCCTCTCAGTACTGTGTATGAACCTCAGCTGGAATGTGATGCCATAAATGTCTGGGAAAGTCTTGTAGTGAGTGAAACGGGGAAACATGTATGCTGACCTTATATCACACTCCAACAATTATCCCTATCTTGAGAAAAGGTATAAGGCTGTGGTTGATTTTGGGCAGCGAGAGGAAATGTGGTGAATGAAAGGGAGAGGGTGGATGTGTGTTTAAGGAAGAGACAGAGCGCTAGAGAAAGGGATGAGTGAGAAGTGGACAGAAGCTACCTGCTAGCTTCTTCCATATACGGTCTTAGTCAGAGCCAAGAGCCAGGCCTGTGAATTTCTCTGACTGTGCGAGTGAGCAATGCAGGGAGTGTGTACATGTGCGCGTGTTGTAATGCATGCATGAGTCACGCACGCCATCCCGTTATGAAATGGCATGAGGCACGAGCAGAGGAAGTGTGCACATGAGGGAACATTGAGAAATAACTGCCAGGGAAGAGTTTAAAGTTCAAATATTAAAAAATAATTATTGGAAATCTCCCTCACTACATTTAAATCTGTGGGTAGGATACACATATTAAACCTAAAGCAACAATCACACCCACACACACACACATGCACACATACACAGCCTTAAAAAGGGAGATTCATTCATTTCCTCAGACTGGTCACATGACCTGAGCAGTGCATTCTTCCCCCCATGTGACTAGCTCCAATATCTCCTTATATGGATGTCATCCAAAGGAACTCTTAAAGGGATGGTTGTCCTGCCCTGGCTCTATACTTGGTGTTTGTGCGTGCGTGTGTGTGTGTGTGTGTGTTTAGTGTCTGTCTAGACCAGGATAATGCCACTCTGGAAAGCCAGTTCCCTGATCAGCTCATTCAACCCCCCCTCCTCTATGTTATCCTTAGCTGCTCTATACCTGGTGACATTTGTGTGTGATAGTAGATCTGTGTGGTCACTTCCTGCGTGCGTCCGCAGAGGTGAAGCACTGTGAAAACCTACTTCCTGTCTCCTTTGAGTGAGCAGGCTCCCATATATCCTTATTAGGAACACATAGAGCCAGTGAGAATTCCTACTGTAAGTTTATGAGTCGTTGTCCGGTGCCCTTATTGAGTTAAAACAGCACCCTGACCCACCCACTTAAGTCTCTGGTCAACTTTTAGGATGCATGATGCCTCTGAACTGCTATCATAAAAATAATTGTCTGAAAATGTAATTTAGGTTTGAGATGCACCTTTTTTCATATCTGGGTGTGTGCATGAGCAGGTTTGCAAAAACATTACAGTGAGTCATAGTTCTATATAATAATTTCATAATAGGCCTTGCAGTTTAAATTATGACACCAAATATAGGTATATGTTTCCGGGAATTACACACCTTTCTATTACATCACAAGAAAGGTTATCCAACCCCTTCAACTCACTAAAACATTACAAGTGATGACAGATAAGAGATTTACAACCTCCTGAGTGTTTGCTGTAAACATACCTCAGCTTGACCCCCTGCATGTGTGTGTGGTGTGTGTGATGCCACTGGTATGCCACGGCAGACGTGTTAATCAGAGTGTTAACAGTGCTGTCAGTGACCCTGAGATTGGAGCCAACCCCATGTCCTGGCACTGCTAACCACGAGTTTCTGCCATGAATTTGCAAATGCATTAGCAGTCTTCAGTGCAATCCAGTTATGCTGCATTCCCATTACGTGCTTCACTTAAGTGAGATGAATCAGTCATCTTTTGTCTGAGTTCTGCAGTGTTTTTTTTCTCCATCCAATGCACAAACAGAAGACAATTATATGCATCAAATGTGTTTGAGTTAATCATGATATGAAGGCCCCTTTCCATTGTGAGATTAAAACTATAATAGGGTACACTAAATTACATAAAAGTGTGCTCTTTGGCTCATTTTAACAATAGAAACAACACAAATGCACATATTTAAACTTGTTTCATAGTGTTTTATAGGGATTTATTCAGTGTATCATCCCCGTTGTAGTCATCATAATAATATTGAAGAAGAGTATAAAAATGTATTTTATTGAACGACCCCAGATGTGGTAGTATTGATAGTATATAGGTTAGTTTTCATATTGCTTGTCCCCCCTGTCTTTTCAGAGTATCTGCATGCGCCACACCCAGTGGATGCGGCAGGACCAATCAGAGGGCGCCGTGCGGAAAGTTCTCCTTTTATGGAGAGGGGCTGCAGCGCGAGCTCTGATAAAACCCTGCAATTTATTGGCCTCCATTGCAGTCAAGTTCAGACACTAAATCCTACCGGAGTGTAGCGCTCAGTCACAGCCCTCCTAAGCCGATAACCCTCCCTCAAACAGGTAAGTCAACTGCCGAACGGAGATGGAAGTTTTTGTGATGTTTTAGATGATTTCTATAACACATATATGTATATTTAACTGTTCATCCAGCAAACTGCCGGTTAAGTTTTGGTGTTTCTGTGTGACTTCACTGAAGTTGAATCAACCGTTGGAACCGCTAATTTAAATATGCTTCTTAACGTAACGTTAGCTTGTCATTCATTTATGTTTCTGATTAGGAACCGTTACAGTTTAAGGGATGCCACCGGCAGCCGTTAAGTGTATGCATTTGTCGGCATGCTGTGGTTTATATTTCATGGATGGTGTGAAATAACCCGGCTGCTTCAAGCTGTCATCACTTCATCAGTTTCACAAATCAGACTGCGTTAAAAAAAAAAAAAAACCTTGACCTTCTCGCTTACATGTAAGCATCTGCTTTGGCACGGTCCCTGAGTCCGGTGTCTCCGATTTCACACACAGACCGATGATGGCAGATTAGACGGATTAAATTTAAAAGACTTTACTACAAAATGCAGACAGACATGTAAAAATTAGAAAAGGTTGCGATGACATTACAGCCGTCATTTGACGTCAACTTAATCTTACGAAGGTCCGTTAGAAGTTGGCTCTTTTTTTCACATAATCTTGTTACTATGATAGTCACGACATAACGGTACACCTGAGTGACATGACAGGGGATGGAAGTTCATTCACCTTAACTATTAGAAATGGCTCTGTGCAAGCGTAGGTTAGAGATGTGTGTATGGTTAATTCAGTCATGGTGATTCCGGTAAAGGGAGTGGCCGGCTGTCGGTGTCATTTGAGGTTGAACGATACACGGGGCGGCTTCACGGGCCAGGCTGCCGCCGTCTCTAAGCTGCTCTCACTTTTTCCATATATGGCCATGGCCAGACCGAGGGAGAAACTGCCTTTGTTTCTCAGCCCTGGATTTGGACTGGGACATGCGCCACTGCGACATCCAGTGTCCAGACGCGATAATGACAAGGCTCTCAACCTGGTTGATGTTTGCCAGATGTAACACAGAACTGTCACAGAGCATCAGTTTTAAACATTCTCCTCCTTTTTTTTTACCCCTCCTCTCCCTCTCTGCCCAGAAAATGGATGATGAAATCGCCGCCCTCGTTGTTGACAACGGATCTGGTATGTGCAAAGCTGGCTTTGCAGGAGATGATGCTCCCCGTGCTGTGTTCCCCTCCATTGTTGGACGTCCCAGGCATCAGGTACAATTTTTTCTCATTATGTAAATCACAAACTATAAATAACGAAGCTTGTAAAAAAACATATTTCACATTTTGTCTTGATTTTAACTTTTTGTTTTCTTCCCTAGGGTGTGATGGTCGGTATGGGCCAGAAAGACAGCTATGTTGGTGATGAGGCACAGAGCAAAAGGGGTATCCTGACCCTGAAGTACCCCATTGAGCACGGTATCGTCACCAACTGGGATGACATGGAGAAGATCTGGCATCACACCTTCTACAACGAGCTGAGAGTCGCACCCGAGGAGCACCCAGTCCTGCTCACAGAGGCTCCCCTCAACCCCAAGGCTAACAGGGAAAAGATGACCCAGGTAACAAGGGCTGACACGCTGATATTT
>CAFUXE010001208.1:13709-29351 GCA_903364295.1 Serranus cabrilla | reverse complement strand
TGCTGATCTTTTCATCTCTGCAGAAGCTTCAGGTTTCTATCTCTCTGCACTGTGATGCATCAGGAATGACTTGTTGCAGCATGGTCACCACTGTCCTCAAATTAGGCTTTAAGACTCCTTAATGTACATGATGAGCAACTAACTACACGGGTGTCTGCATGATTCAACAGATGATTTTTAGAGCAGGTTGCTGCACTTATCGTGTACAGTCAACATGACCAAACTTAAACATAAATAATTGGCTTACGTTTGGTGTTTTCACTCTGAACAGGCCAGTGTGCTGTGCTTTTCTTGACCCGACTGTCCTAACCCAAACCAGCTTACTTCAGGTTATGCAGACTCACTGATTCAGTGACTAATCTTTCATCTCCTCTCCCCTCCTCTAGATCATGTTCGAGACTTTCAACACCCCTGCCATGTATGTGGCCATCCAGGCTGTGCTGTCCCTGTACGCCTCTGGTCGTACCACTGGTATTGTCATGGACTCTGGTGATGGTGTAACCCACACAGTGCCCATCTATGAAGGCTACGCCCTGCCCCACGCCATCCTCAGGTTGGACCTGGCTGGCAGAGACCTCACAGACTACCTCATGAAGATTCTGACTGAGAGGGGCTACAGCTTCACCACCACAGGTGTGCACTCAAACCATGACTTCAAAACAAGCTTATAAATTTGGCTAGGTGGAAAACTGATGGGGAAAAAAAACTGGAACTAACTATAAAATGTCTTGTCTTACAGCTGAGCGTGAGATTGTCCGTGACATTAAGGAGAAGCTGTGTTACGTTGCACTGGACTTTGAGCAAGAAATGGGCACTGCTGCCTCCTCCTCATCCCTGGAGAAGAGCTACGAGCTGCCTGACGGACAGGTCATCACCATTGGAAATGAGAGGTTCCGTTGCCCTGAGGCCCTCTTCCAGCCCTCTTTCCTTGGTAAGTAAAGTCAGGGAGCGTTAACTCTTGGGAAGTACATGGAGTTGTAGCAGCAAAGATGACTCAAGAGTTGGGTTAATTTTAAGACCGTACATGGAACAAAATCTTACTTTCTACCTTGCACCTTCTCTCAGGTATGGAGTCTTGCGGTATCCATGAAACCACCTTCAACAGCATCATGAAGTGTGATGTTGACATCCGTAAGGACCTGTACGCCAACACTGTGCTGTCCGGAGGTACCACCATGTACCCTGGCATTGCTGACCGTATGCAGAAGGAAATCACTGCCCTGGCACCCACCACCATGAAGATCAAGGTATAACTCATCCTCAGTACTCCGGCTTACATCCTCTCCTGAGGGAATGATGCAAAATGTTCCAGAAAGCTCTTTACTTCTACTGCCACCCAGTGGGCAAACCTGGTTACTGCAGTATTCAAGTGCTACTGGTCATCTTGTAGCTTCTCCTACATTTAACCTGAAATATTGGTACATTTTTCAACTGATGTGGATAGATTTTAATGCATTTTTATCTTGCTTCCTGCAGATCATTGCTCCTCCAGAGAGGAAGTACTCTGTATGGATTGGTGGCTCCATCCTGGCTTCCCTGTCCACCTTCCAGCAGATGTGGATCAGCAAGCAGGAGTACGACGAGTCTGGCCCCAGCATCGTCCACAGGAAGTGCTTCTAAACAGACTGTCAGTCCCCTCCCCCGAAACACACACTGCTACAAACCCAAACGACTGGCTCTGCATACACGCCTACACCAACACACTGGTGTATGCTGAGCCCACAACACCTCTTCCCATTTTCCCTCATCACTATGGCTATGGCACCATGCCCCCTGATGGGGAGAAACTCTGCAGGAAGTCCAGAGCGTCCCAGGCGGTGTGAATGTGTGAGGAACATGATGTCCATTGTCGTGTTTGTGTAGGTCATTCCAGATGTGTTTGTTCACCACCTTATTTGCCTCTATGAAGGTTTATTCTCTGGCGGGCCCACTGCCCAACAGACCTGTAGTATTGCTTATGTAAATTATGTAATCTTTTGTTTTTGTACTTTCAGCCTTAAACGATACTTGGTCCAGTTTGTTTTTGTCATTATGCAAAAGACAAAGCTTCTACCTTGTATGGGGGTGTTTGAAGGATTGTGCATGGGGCTTCAAGCCTCCGGTGTACACAACAACCCAATAAAGCGCACATGTCTGAGATTCCTGTCTGTCTACTTGTTGGTTTTTTCACCTTGACACTCTTCAGTTTAATCTAAATGAATGTTACACATGTGGCCCACACTGAAGATTAAATGCCACTAAAAAGACTTCACAGTAACAAAATAACAGATGAATGAATGATGGTTAAATTTAATTAAGCTGCTTCAGGTTCATAGTATATATCACTCTTCAGTAGAACAGAGCCATCAGTAGTGTAAGATGTCATACAAGAGTTACGTTTAGAAGAATATTTAAATTATTTGGTCCATCCTAAAAATGCATCAACATTCAAAACCATTAAGTGACCTAATTCAGCCTGATTGTTCATCAAAGAAGCTCATTTTTAATTGGCTTTTATGGCAACTTCACTGTAAAACTCTTGTAATAGTGCCATCTTCTGGACAACTAAATGAGTCCTGAGTAATTTGTATCAATTACTGGCAGCTAAAAGGTCACATGGAAAACTTAATATAAATGTGTATGCTGAGCCACATGTCTTTTTATTTTTTATTTTTTTAACTAGAACTAACTGAATTTTGAAATGATGAATTGGGACACTTGAATATAATATAAACTAAAGTAGTTTGAGAAGTTTTTCCCTAGTAATATTTGTCACAGGTTCCATGAACATTTGATAAAATTTAAATTAACTAAAGTGCGGTATAATTTTGTGTTGCTTGTACACTATTTTATGCTTTTTGTACTTCTGCTCCACTACATTTCAGAGTCAAATACTCAAAGTTAATAGTTTTACTCAAGAATTGTAACATGTTCAACTACACAGCATTAAAGTAGCTTGATTTTTTTTCAAGCTACAACATAAATTGCTGCTGATACAGAAAACACTTAGTTAATTTCCTTTGAAATATCTTACAAATATTCTATATAAACAACCAAACAGATACATTTTTACAAAATCTGGCAGCCCTATCTGAATAATGTTAATTCTTCTTTAGTTATTTTATAAGGAACCTGGAATCCTGAAGCTGAACTGTTTTGTTTGTTTGTGTCTGTTAGTATAGCTTATGTATTTGTTTTATTATGTGACTATTTTAAAGAAAACTAGAAAAATATATAGATTTACCAATACCATACCAATATCTCCTTAAATATTTAAAAGTATTAGCTACCATGAGCCTTTTTTATGTCCTAAATTCCTGGAATTATTTTTTTTTAGTGTTCTCTACTTTTTATGGTTTGAGTAATATAATTGTCATTAAAATTAAAATTAAATAAATAAATAAATAAAAAGTCACTAAATAAATAAATAGATAAATCGGACAGGAAGTCTGTCCGTCACTAACAGCCTTCCGTCACTGTGCAGCAGCAAACGTAATCCGCCCTGTCAACGGCTGGATGTAACACCGCCTGTGGCTCACTGTGAGGCGGATTGATCGGAATATGAAGCGCTGGCCGGCTGGATGAACATTTAAAATTAAAATTAAAATCATGAGTGGGACCGTGAGAGGGATTTCCGAGGACACGGACCGACAAATTGTACAGGTGGGTCCACCAACTAACCTCTCCAACACATTAATAGTTGTTAACGGTAACGCTGGGCAGGACCACTGAACTAACGCTAGCTAACGCTAAGTTAGGGTAGACCAGGCTACACCCAAATTTCTGCAGATTTTTAAAGCCAAGTTTGTTTTAAACGCATAGAAAGTGTGATAGGAAGACGCGTGGTTTAGTGTCTCCTTTTTATTAACCCAACAAAGAACAAAAAGACAAATTTTTACATGGATGGACCGACAGACAGACCCTCTGACCGGTGGTCATACTGATTAATTGATATGTTTAAACACTTCTTTACATTTCTCCAAAGTGTCTTGTATCAGGATTAAAAAAACTATATCCCCGAAACATTCACATTAAAACGGTTAATTCGGCTGATAAAGCGTGGGGATGGCAGCACCCCCTAACCAAAAATCACGAGTTTTCACTTATTCATGCTTCAACTATGACTTTAGTGCGCAATTAAGCAGTATATATATTTTTTAAAAATGCAATATGCATAAATAACATTATCCATACCGTTTCTATATATCAAACTTTAAAAAAAATCAGTTCAGACAAAGTGTTTGGATAAAATAATCAGATATAAATGTCTGATTTTGGCAAATTTCTGAAATTTACTAAAATTTACTAAAAAATCCAGTACTGTAACATTGCCTACAATTGTGTAACACAACTAGAGACAAAAGGAGAGTTACAACGGTATGAATGGTGGCGAGTCATGTCACCCAACCATAATCAATTATGTCTTAATAATTGGGTCAGTCTCTGTGTTGGACCCCAACAACAAAATACCAAGTAATACCATAAATGCCAAATTACCAGACGATTGTTCCTAGCATCTTGGTAATTCTTTCCAAATGTTGAAATGATGACACTGTTTTCTGTATGTCCCAGGCTGTGTTTGATGAGGACACGATGTCCTCCACCTCGGTGGGGATGTCAGATTTGTCGGATGAGATCCTGCTGTGCATCCTCCGCCATGTTCCAGTGTGTGACCTGGTGCTGAATGTAGCAAACGTCTGCCACAAGTTACACACACTGTGCCATGATAAGACCCTGCTCACAAATGTCAGCCTGTCTGAGGAGTACTTGGTAAAGCTGTCAATTTTTTTTGTGTGTGTTTAACGTATTGTATATTTTAAAATCATTTATTTAACAACACGGGGGAATACTTGTTGAATTTAACCAGATAGAGACATTTAATAAAATGTGTTCCTTGTTTCCTCCAGGCTGATGATCTACTGATTCGCCACATACTGAAGCAGCTAGCCAATCACGTGCAGTCTCTCAGCCTGAATGGTTGCTACTGGCTGTCTGGCTCAACAGTGGAGCTTCTCGCTCGCTGCAGAGGAGTGACGCACCTCGATGTCACTGGCTGTCGCCTCACCTCCCTGCGTCTGTCCCGTCTCCTCTCCTCCCTCTCTTTGCTCAGATCACTTGCTTTTGATGTGACGCCGGGCTTCAACTCTGCCCAGCTCAGTTCAGAGGCGGTGGATTCACTGAGCCGCCTGTCGGAGCTCAGACAGACACTGCTCACACCAAGTTATGGTGTGGTGCCATGCTGCGCTCAACTCCGCAAGTAAGAATGTGTTGGATTACTGAGATTTTACATGAGACTGTCCCCTATTTTGCCACACAGTATCAATTCTTATGAGATTAGCTGGATACCAACTTTAGCGATTTTAAACCATGTAGTGTTCATGGAAATTACAAATTCCCAGAATGGAGCAGAAAAATTTCATTTGCTGCCCCAAATTTGAACAGGTTCTCATTCTTCCTTGGCTCAAGTTGAATGAAAAATCAGGCCAGTAGTCAAACATGAAATTCTAATTTGCATTTACTTTGTCGATTCAAAACACATAATTTCAGCCATCTTAATATTTTATTGATACAGTGTTAAATGTGTGTATCGGGGTTTCTGTGTTTATAGGCTGATGCTGCAGTTTGACATCTCAGACGTGACCAGAGAGGGTATCGGTGTCTGCTGTCAGTTAATGATGGGTCAGAGCAGCGTGCCACATTACCAACAGCTGGAGGAGTTCACTGCCAGGCTGGCTCCAGGAGAGGTGAGTTTGTTGGTGCATGTAGATGAAAAATGTTCCTATTAATACACTGTAGTAAAGTTTGTAATACGTGTATCTGTGTTTTGATGTCCTCAGGTAAACCAGACTTTGCTCCTGCTCTACCTGGCTGTGTTTAGTGTTCATGTTCCAAAGGGTCTCAAGGTTTTCCTCGTGTCCATTCCCGGTCCTAACCCTGCTCACTGGCCGGCCGCTCCCTCGCTGGCCCAGAGCCTGGGTCAACGAGGAGACCTGGAGGCCCTGCAGCTCCCGCGCTCCTGGCTGGATTCCGTGTCTCTGAAGCGAGCCCTGGAGGGAAACAGCCCGAAGCACCTGAGCTTCAGCCGCTGCCCGGCGCTGTGGCCACAGGTGTTCCAGTCGCTGCTGGAGGGAGGAGTCAGAGACGCCACACAGCTGACCAGCCTGAACCTTAGCGGGATCAACAAGGTCCTGTACTCGGAGTGCAGGAGCGTAGAAGATCAGCTGGTTCCTGCTACGATGAGCCGCTTGGCAGTTGGCTGTTCCAACATTAAACACCTGAACCTGATGCACACACACTATCATCATGAAAACTCACCTGGGCTCAGTGGAGAAACACACCTGTGTGCCAGCTTGGCCAAACTCGCACACCTGCGCTCTCTCACTTTACCTGCCTGCGCGCTGTCCGACGCCTTAAACACACATCAGATCTCTACCAACAACACGTCGCCCTCCCCGCTGTTCCTGGGGTTAAAGAAGACTCCTCGTGTGGGGCTGCAGAACTACAAACCTGACTCAGAGTCTGCTCTGTCAGGGGACAGCACCTCGGGGCTCTCTCTGCTCGTAGCTGGCTGCCCCTTTTTAGAGACCTTAGAGCTCATCGGTCCAGGTTTCGTGTCTGCGCTGCCTCGGCTGGAGCCCTGCGCCCGCGCCAGCGTGGAGCCTCGCGGTATGTGTGCGTGGGCGCGAGGAGTTGGCGACGCACACTTAGCAGCACTCGGGGCTTTGCCTCGGTTACGTCGTCTGACTCTGGCGGGGCTTCCTGGGGTCCTTAGGGGGACGGGGCTGATACAGCTGAGCAGGCAGTGCACAGACCTGCAGGTATTATCGCTTGCCAACATGGGATCACTAAAAACCATGAACTACACTCCTGCCTTGCTGGACACACTCACACAGTGCACACAGCTACAGGAACTCAGGTTAGAAAATGTTTCTGTGTACCTTTCATTTACTGTAAACACTATCAGACATTACAGTCGTCAGTTTTATTGTATGTTCCCTCTTTTTAATACAAGCATTTGTTGTTAATTCATTATTATTAGTAATGAATTCATGCTAATGTTAATTTTACTCACTGGGGTGGTAAGTAAATTCAGAACCATTAAATTTGTTATATCATGAAGAATACCATAATCTTTTCTCTGTATATTCAAAGTAATTTTAAAGCTGACTTGTTTCTATTTTAAGCACATTTAAATACAGTTCCCAGCATAAGGTGCCAAAGTTACGGATCCTTAACTTTGTTGAATCTGCTTCATGGAACCAAATCAACTGAAAATGAGTCTAACGAATGTAAAAGAAAGCTTATTACATTTAATGAAAGGAGTTCACATGTTCTCTCAGCTTGTTGTTTTTTTTTTTTATTTACCTTTGTGTGTTTCAGGTTAGAGCAGCCCTACCTGAATGCCAACGCGTCTTTCTTCGAGGCTCTGTCCTGCTGCTCTCGCCTGCAGCGTCTCTGCCTTATCTCACGCAGCGGGACCTTCGACCCAACGGCCGCAGAAACCTTCATGGAGCGATGCTGCCATGTCATCATGTGCCACATGTTCATGGGCGGCACCTTGGTGGCTTGTCGCACACTGCAGAAAGCTCTGCTGGACAGGTCAGTGCTAATGTGTAAACATTAAAGAACACCTGTTACACTTTTACTTATTTTCTGTCTTATATGTAAAATTACACTGACGGATATTCGTATTAAATGTGTCCATGTGAGCTAAAACCTCTTGGCTCAAACTGTCATGAGTCTGTGCCTGGTTTTCTATGTGGTCATCTCCCTACAGGTTACTCTACATACACTGCTACATGTAACTATATGATAACGTCAGGGAAACCTGCTAATGTTGCTAATTTGGTGTTTCTTGTTTGTTTGCTTATGCAGTTTTTGGTTTACTAGTGTTTTTTCATGGCAGAAAGTGCCTCGACAGAGTCATTACAGCCTCTTATTGGCTTATTTTCTTTTTACACTAACCTTCACCAATCTACCACCAAAACAAACATGGGCAGTTTTGATCGGACCATCCTCAGGACATAAAAAGGCTGTCGGAGCAGACTGGGCTTTTTTGGGAAGGGAGCTTCAAGTCCAAGCTTTAGCCCTTTTCATACTGCATTTCTGCAAATGTACCGTAATAAACTCTGCAGCCATTTGCCTTCAGACATTCTCGCAAAGGCGTAATATTTGTGTCCATTCACATTGCAATCTGGCATTGCAGAACCATGTGTGAGGAGACGGTAGTGCTGTGTACAGAACAGAGCAGCGGCAGTATGTGCACAATAAGCATTCAAAACAGTAATGGTGGATGAAGTTGACGTCGTGCTGTTTCTCGCTGTAGAGGTTCCACAGATTCGAGCAAAGTTGTTCTGCATTTTCCTGAACATGATTCGATTACTGTCGGACTCCGGTGAGAGGCGTGTTTCTGATGATACGGTCCGCTTCCTTTCTTATTTCCTGGATGTCAGCCGGCTCCTCCGGTCCTTCCCCATACAGTTTCGCCAATTTAACGCCCCTGTTACTACCTCTGAAGGTGGTGCACTGGAATCACTTGGCCCCCCTAGTTACACCTCTGGGACGTTCAGCCTGAAGGTGAAAGTCACAAAGGCATAAATATTGCGGCTTGAAACAGCAGTGTATACAGGTATATAGACGCTAATGAAACCATGTTCTATTAGAAACCAAAAACACAAGCATGAGCCTGAGAACAATGATGACTGTGTCCCCTTTGAACAACAGAATGAATTGGCCTTGTGTTTTCTCTCATTAGATTCTCAGCGGAGCGCTCGGCTCTGAGTGTGGTCATCTATCCACTACAGCACGAGGACCTGCCTGCAGTCATCAGAGACATCCCACTGACACTGCTGGATAGGATCACTCTGTTCCAGAGCCACGTGGCCCAGCCGCCACATTTATCACCATTGTGACATCACCAGAGAGCTTCAGTGTGATTGGTGCTCAACAGCTGCAGGTGTTCAGACTGTTTTTATTCTGCAGGAAATAAAATTCACAGATTGAAAGAGTGACTGTCCTCTGCACGGTGATTTGTTATATCAACTGTTTCAGGCTGCTCTACAACTACACATCAACCATGATTGTTTCATTTTACGTGATGTTCTTTCAGGAAAATTAGCTGGTAAGGAGTTTCAGTTTATTGTTCCACGACATTTCGCCTTCGGGCCTCAAAGCGTGGCTTCTCAGTCAAATATAATGTCTGCTACTTTGAAAATAAGTGCCAAAATATAAATGAAGGGATGTATTTGTTCAGATACTTTGTACAGAAGGTCTGAATCAAATGATGTTGTAATAAACTCCATATAAATTATTTTTAATTCTTGTCTGAGTACCATTTGTCTGCTCATGTCATTCTTTTTAAGTTATCTCCACAGATAAACACCAGTGACCCACTGTTGATGGTGTTTCCCAGCTGTGTCAAGTAAACTTCATGGAAAGGTTTTGGAAATACTGTTCTGCCAACAGTTGGATGAGAAGGTCGATATCACTCTCATGTTCGTCTGTTCATTTTAAAGCTACGTCGTAAGGCAATTATCTTAGCATTTGTTTTGCTATTATATCGTTTGGATCATAATCCCCATAACCATTTGTTTTTAAACTTCACTTTTGGAAGGATTTAATAACTTAATGTAATGTTAATTTGTGCGCTATAAAGGTGACAGTAGGCTGAATTTGTTTTTGCAGTCTTCCAACTCTGCAAAACACGAAAATCTCTCCAAAAATGTCTATGTTGTTAACAGAGAGAGTAGAATGGTTCTGTAATAATTGAATATCCAACATATTTTTTATTGCATACACATGAATAGTCAGACATTTCTTTAAAAATAATAGTAGGGAATATTGAAACATTTTATACGAAATAATAATATATTTTAACAGAATTTGGTCCAACAAACAGTATGTCATCACTCAGTTGTGGCTGGAATAACAAATCGGATGCCCTGTCTCTAAATCTGCACTTTGAAAACATCAAAACTTACAGTTTCAGTGTTTAAAACTCCAATTCAAAAAAAGTTGAATGCAATTATTTCCTAATCCTTCGTGACACATTCAGTTGAAAAGTGTACAAAGACATTATACAGTATTTAATGTTCAAAATCCTAAACTTTTTCTTTTAAAAGAAACACTGAGCAATTGATGCTGTTGCTGCTGTTTTGTGTCATTAACACTAATTTTACAGATATTGCACATTAGAGAAAAAACAGATTGTGGCAGATCGGCCTTTGGTTGACCCTCTACTCCAGGTCACACAGCTGGGCGGTGAATACAACCCACAGCCCGGGGTAGAGCGGCTTTGTGAACGTGCTTTCTTCTCTGTGCAGCAGCTGCAGCGTTGTGTCACAGACGCAGTAGAAGGTCAGACTTCCTGCCTTATGATCCAGGTACACGCCGATTCTGGAGGACTGAGGCTCCGGCACCTCCGTCTCCTCATCATTGTATCTGAAACATTTCTTGTTCCTGTTCAACTCTAAACTCCAGGATTTGTCGTTGCAGCCGAACGCACACTCGTTGTAGTAATCAGATCTGGCGATGTCTTTGTACGCCACCGCTATTTCAACAGACTTGTCAAACTCCACCTCCCAGTAGCAGCGTCCGGTCAGACCCTCCTTACACAGCACCTGGAAGAGGTGAGAGAACCGGTCCGGGTGTTCAGGATAATCTTGGACTAAACTTGTGTGCTCTGCCTTTCTGTTCCCCTCAGACAGAACCAGCTCTCTGTACGCCGAGTTTGGGTCCAAGGTGAGGTGGACGTAATCTGTGAGAGGAGGGGAAGAAGGGAATTAAAAACTTGCTCTGAGCGTCTTCTAAGGAACACTTTATTTGAGATATACTCTTATTTACTTTCTTGCAGAAAGGTGGGTAAGTAATGTTTGTATATATTCTTATTTCCTAGAGAGAAAACAGTTCATTTCATGGCATATTGCAGTTGTCTCTTTGTGTTTGTTCTGTGGTCTCACAGGATTTATGGAACATTATCAGTATCAGAGTCTGTGTTTGGTTTGGTGATAAAAGCAACTCACATTTTAAGAAGTCTGCTCTGGTCTGAGGTTCATCCATCAGTGAATCATCTGCTTCAAAACACACACAATACAAATTCTGATTGAATAAATACAGCTTTATATATGACCATTTTATACGTACATTATCTCTGAGGAAAAGTGTAATCAAAACATGGAGGATGAATAGAAGAATATTTGCAACATCTATGTAAATAATATGGCAAATATCTACAAAATGTTCATAAAACAATAAAGAAATTAAATCAAACTACTTTATTATTATTTTTTTGCTTGCTTAAAATCATTATCAAGCTAAAATACGGGGATCCATTCTTGGACCCTTGTTATTCTCCATTTACATACTTCACTTTGTATTAATATATTTTTTAAACACAGTATTAATCACTTTTTCTATGCTGATGATACAAAATTATATTTTCTAATGACACCAATAAATAAATAATTTATTTTTATAGTATAAAAATCACTCTATAAGTTGTTTTTAAAATAAAGATTATATTTTATTTATCAAGACAACAGAACATGAAAAAATATTGTAAGATGATTTCTATTAAATTTGATAAAGGTTATCACTGTATGAGATGATAATACTGATATGTATCTATGGAGCAAAGTCCAGTCATTAGTGCTGCCGGTACATTTGTATTGTGGGTGTGTTGTGTGTGTTGTGTACCAGGAGCAGGTGAGGACTCAGGACTGGGCGGGGGAACTTGCTGGTCTTGTACTGAGATTTCCTGCAGAAATCAGGATTAGTATTCAGTTGCTCTCTTTGTTTTTGGAAACTACAGTACAGATTTAAGAAATACTGAGGTCAAAGGTCCAATATAACCCAGTGCGGCCACACGCTCCTAAGAGATGTCCCACATTATATTCATTAATTTATCTGATCTGTTAAATTTTATATACATTAAAACAACTCTGACTCAAAGAATACATATAAGAAGTTTTATAAATAACTTATTATTTGCCAGTATATTAAAGGTATAATTCTTGAACTGAACTTTGGAGCCTCCTGCTGACACAAACTGAGACACTTTTATACAGCATTCTCTCTACATGGTAGCAACGTTGAAGATAAAGCCTAATTTTCTACCTGATATTTATTGTGATATTTATTAATTTCCTTTTATATGTCTGAGACTTTAATGTCTAGTAAACTTACATTTGATGTTGGTAGACTTGCATAATAGCAAGATATATTTGTGTTATACAAGTCAAATAATCTCTCAATATCATGAATATTTAATTAGACCCGCACTTGTTATAATAAAAGTAATATTTTACCATTAACGCTGGTGGAGCAGCTCCGTCTCTCTCTTCCATTACTGTAACGCAGCTTAAAACTTGTATCCAGGAAAGCTTTGCGTCGAATCTGGCAACTTTATCTATCTTTTAATCAATGAAATCAGTCTTTTAACACTTTGCTTTAGTTTTTCTCACCTTCCTCACCTCTTTTAACCCCAGGAAGAGACGCAACAATCACTTTTATGACGAGCTGCGGGGAGTGGCGTCTGTTTACATTGAGGTCAACGACAAGGCGTACTAATCCAACACCGATGTAGTCGATCGGAGTGAGCCATCCAGTCCAGCGTAAATTAATCTTTTTGGACAATTTCTGTGGCCGATATATACAAGAAATACAACTATAAACGCAAATAATGTAATTTGAATTAATGTTAGGGACCTTAACGCCAGCAAATATGCTTTGTGATTCTCGTTCGCTATTGATTATTCAGGCCTTGTTTAGTTTTTGTCATTGAAACATCGTGGTGCGCAACATGACAGAGGCAGCTACATTCGCGTTAGCATTATAAGTTTGAATTTAATGAAAAGTAACATTTGCCAGCTTGTAGTTAGGTAGATACATCGTAAATATGTTAACGTCCGTCGCCTGTTCGTGTGTGCGAAACGGGAGGATAGTCTCGGCTCCTGTAGCTAAGTTGTCCCTCCTTACAACGGTTAAGAGCTCGAGCAGAACCCTGAATTTGACAGGGGTACTAGATTTGTCACGACACCGGCCACACGGGTTCCTTACGCCGGCTCACCTGCAGCTTCTGGCCGCCAGATCTGTGTCCCTATCAGCCGCTTCTCATGGAGGTACCGACCCCCTGGGATCCCCCTCAGCCCCAGCCGAGAGCGACCCACCAGACCGGGAGAAGTTCGGTTCCTTTTCCGCCGACATGTCCTCCCGGAGGTCGTTCAGGAAAACCAGCCAGTACATCCAGGATCTGCGGCTCCGAGAAGAGGGGGAGGACGGGGATGAGCCGGCGAGACCCCGCAGGAGGCCCGTGATGACAAACACACCTTACTGGTACTTCTTACAGTGCAAGAAGCTCATCAGAGAGAACAAGGTAGGCCTGCAAATAACGACTATTTTAAGTATTTCAGTTTGTTATAAATGACAAGCGCATCAAGAAATTAAAAAGTATTTGGCTTGTTTTGCATATCAATATGACATGCAATTTAACTGTTCAGATGATTAAAGTAGTTGTCATTTAATTTCCTGTTGATCAACTAATGACTAGTCCTTGCAGCAAGTCCTTGTAGGGCTGCAAGTGTAATGATATAACACAGAGAAAAACAGGGAATCTGTATAGTTGAGAGGCTGAAAACCGCTTTTTCCAACGTTTTTGCATGAAAAATTAACCACTAACCAAAAACCCAAACAATTAGTTGACGGTTTGTTTGGTCAATGTCAGAAAATAGTGAAAAATGTCAACAGAGTCCAAGATGATGTCTTATGTACTTTTTGTTTGTTGATTTTGTGATTATATACCCAATTAATCAGTTAATTGTTTGGTCCATAAAATGTCAATTTTTCAGTCCAAAACTCCCAAAAATATTCAGTTTAATGATACAAAACAGAACTTTATATTTGGGAGGTATTTCTGCATGAAAAAACTGATTATCAAAATAGCTGGTTTCTTGTCTGTCTGTCTCCGCACCTCTTTCTATGTATTAACATTATGTGTCCCCTCACAGCTGCAGCAGGCTTTGGACGTGTTCAACAGAGACATGCTGCAGGGAGAGCGGCTGCAGCCGGAGGAGTTTAACTACTCGGTGCTGATCGGAGGCTGCGGTCGGGCCGGACAGCTGAAGAAGGCCTTCAGACTCTACAATGATGTAGGAATATTATTATTATTTATTATCATTTTATTATGTTTGTTTGCTTACCTTTTTTATTAACATTTGAAGTAATATTACAGATCTCATAGTTGTGTCAGACGTCAGTATGTGATGATATTGGAAAAGCAGGCACATGTTTAAATGTATCAAGCTCCAGCAAGTTTAAGTTAAGGTTAAGTTTTACTGTTGTTTACTTTTAGTTAATATCTGAAACTAATACTTCCCTGCTAACACATTAGTTAGCTTCACGTTTCCATCTTTTCACATGTAAATTCTTTCTCATGTTAAGTTCTGATGTCTGTTTTTGTGTGTGTCCTCCAGCTGAAGAAGCGTGGTCTAGAAGCTACAGACGCCACCTACACCGCGCTGTTCAACGCCTGCGCCGAGTCGCCGTCCAAACACGCCGGCCTCCAGCAGGCGCTGAAGCTGGAGCAGGAGCTCCGGCGCAAAAACTACCCCATCAGCACCATCACGTACCACGCTCTCCTCAAGACGCACGCCTTCACCAACCACCTGCAAGCCTGCATTCACACGCTCAGGGTGCGACAGTAATATATGTGTGTGTGGAAGTTTGTTTTACTGAGTTGTGTTGGATTTCTAAATTAGTTTGTGTTTGTTTTTTAGGAGATGCTGCAGAACGGCCATGCTGTAACTCAGGAGACGTTTCACTACCTGCTGATGGGCTGTTTGAAGGACAAAGAGGCCGGATTCAGACTCGCTCTACAGGTACATACAAGATTAACAGCTGTTAACTACATCAGTGTGTGAAGGCTTCTTTACACTGACTCAGATTGCCTGTGAGACTTTATTAACCTTAGCCACACAATTAAACATGCAGTCAGGTGGTAACACAGAAAAAAATTGTTATATATGAAATCTGCGTCAAATGTAGCACCAATAAGCAGGTAATTATTATTTCTGTTTGTTTTGATAATCATCCAAGTAACATTTCTAGATTTGTTACCTGAGTATACCTAAAGTAATACAAAAATTGACAGCTTCTGTGTTTGCAAATTTTATTGACTACATCATAAACTACAGCTTTACAAACACTCAAATTACCGTGCAGTAATTAATTTGTACGGTAATTTGAGTGTTTGTGAAGCTGTAGTATAAGCTGTACATTTTTAGTGGGGCTGAAAATAAACCTTTTTGCTGTTTTTTTCGTGAACTGTGGCCAAAGCTTGTTTATGTTTCTTATTACATTTTTAAAACATTAGATGATAGAGATGTAATTTTGCATTTGTCTTTAAAAACTTGTGAAATATAGAATGAACTTATAGTCAATAGACTACTTTCTCACTTTTTCTTGATTTGACTGTCAAAATGCTGTCTCGATGTTAAAACAACTTGTCACTCTGAGATTGGCAAGAATAATGAATGTATATATAAATATAATAATGCAATGTATATGTCTAAAAATGAAGAGTTTTATTAGTACCACAACATGTTTAAGATCACAACGCTTCCTGTGATTACAGTTTTCTCGTGTATTTAAACCGACATCTGATTCTGT
>CAFUXE010001206.1:409540-420984 GCA_903364295.1 Serranus cabrilla | reverse complement strand
GTATTTAGGCATTTATGTGGGTTTTGGGGTATGATTATACTACTGACACTATGTATTGTTGTTCTTGTCTGATGTTGTGTGATTGTTGTATACAGTGCCAGCTGTACAACATTGCCCCTCTGGGATAATAAAGATCCCTTAAACAATGACACTTGACAGTGAACATGTTAGACTTTACTAAGGATTGTGATGTTAAGAATAAGATTTCTTTTGTTGAGATTCGATGCCCCAGAAAAGAAACGTAATTCCTGTTTTCTTAATGTATTAATTATAGTTTATAATTGTTTCATACAGAAAAAGAACTGATAAGAGTATTAATATGGAGTGTACTTTGTGAAAATGCAGACCTTGGAACAATATAGTCTTATCAATGGTCTTGCCCTGCATTGTGCTACAAGAAAGAATGGCCGCCAACTCACTGAGGTATCTGTGGAGGGGGATACAGCGCTCAGGGTCATCAATGGGCGACAGCAGCTCACAGATCCTCTCTGGAGTTTGTCCTTCATGGAAACGTTTCCTGTCCCCACACTGGGTCAGGATTTCCACACAATCTGACCTAAGGACAAACAAGAAATCACTAAAAACATAACTTGAAGCAAATATATAAGAATCAATCAAAATAAATTGGCTATGTGCAGGTCTGGACTGGGGTAAAAGAACCGGCCCTGGAATTTTCAGTAGACCGGCCCACTTCTACACCATTAACACAAAATTAATTCAATGATTATATTAACCTATGTAAGCGTATGTTAACCATGTGCTCTAATGCACTACATTGAGCTTTCTTATAAACGTATAAAGTAACAGAACCCAAGTGTTAAATTAGAACCAATATTCCAGAGTTAAAAGGAACATATCTCAATTGTTTTATTTAAAATTACATAAATAAATAACCAAACAAATAGATTGATCTATCCAAATCATAAGCAAACAAAAAGCACCAGAACTCACTGACATTTAGTTTAGTAAGGCGGGGTGATAGTATATGAACTAAATCAGGTCCAAAGCAAGACTAAACCAGCTGTTAACTAAGACTTTAAGATTAAACCTGGACAGAAAATAAGATACAGGAGTAAACCAGTGAAGCTTCATGAGTGTCTTCTGAAGAAGGCGGCAGCTAGCAGGTGAAACATAAAGGTAAAAGAAAAACATTTATAGGCCTACTGTCAGAAAAAAGTAACCCTTATACATTTATCAAGTTAAAAAGACATCATCATCAGTTTTGGACTAAATAAGGGCTTCACCAGCACTAATCCAGGATTAAATATGCATAAAACCAGACCTTAACCAAGAGTACACCTGGAGAAAAAAAACAGTTCTACAGTACACTAAACCACTCTACCTACAGTATGTATGCACTATAAAAGAAATGAGATAAATCTTGATTCTTGCCACAACCAACCAAATTTTGAAACCTGCTAAGACATCGGCTTGTGGAGATACGATGGCAAGGGGCTGACGCCATGATGCAAGACCACCATGGTGCTAACAACCCTGACCAGCAACAAGCTAACAATATAGCTCATGATATCAGCAACATTTACTCGCATCTAACAAAGATTTCTGAAGATCTTGGGGAGCTGGCAGAAATATGTCGCACTACGGCGTCGTTAGAGGTGAAGCTCTCTTCGCTAATTACAAAAATTGATGACATGGAGAAGTGAGTGGAGTCCTTGGAAATGACCAAGCAGGAATGGCTAGCTCACCCGCCAGCTAGCAAAACAGATGTTGGACAGATATGGAACAAATTAAAAGACATGGAGAACTGCTCGCAACGCAATAATGTTTGCTTCGTCTGCATTCTGGAAGGCAAAGATGTGGTGAAATGTTTGGGGGAGCTGTTGCCAAATTTGCTGAACATAGAGGGGAGAAGAGAGATTGAACAGGCACATCGGATGCTAGCCAGCGATCCGCACCAGTAGATAGACCGAGACCAATACTGGCCAGGTTTTGAAATCGTCGGACCGGGATACGGTGCTGCGAGCAGCGAGGAACAAAGGCAAGCTAAGCTGGGGAAACATCATTATTATGCTTTTTCCCGACTACTTCAGAGCCACGCAAATGAAACGCGACAATTTCAAGGAATGTAAGAAGAAGCTGCATGACCAAGAGGTGAGCTTCAGGATGCTGTTCCCATGCTGAGAATCAAGACCTGCGAGGGTGAGAGGGCATTTTATTGTCCCCAGAAAGCCATGGCTTTCATAGCCACTATGCAGTAAGTGCTGATTGATTGATTTGGTTCCATTTTCTTGTCGTGCACCATTCAATTAAAGACAGGTGTTGACTCATTGTCACGGCAGCAATGCGGAAAGAGTCACGACGAGTGGAGTCTCGCGGACCAGACACGGACCGTCGGACCTCCGTTGATGCGTTTTCTGTGGAGGGTGAAATGTGCAAAGTTCACATTCAGTTGCAAACTCTTTGCTTTTTTAGTTTTATGGGGATGTTTGGGTTGAGTCATCACCGCTGTGTAATTGTATTGCTTTCGATATTTGATTGGGTGTTACTAATTTGGGGGCAGGCATGTCCTCACAAATAGGTTTAATACGTCTCACCACATTGAATGTAAATAAGTTGGGGAACCCTGTTCAGATGAAAAAGGTCATTACCATGCTTAAAAACAAAAACTATGAAGCTCTGTGCAGGATGGGTTGGACGTGTTTTATAGCATAGGCTCCAGCAAGAGCAAGGGTGTTATATCTTTAGTGAGTAAACATCTACAGTTTAAATGTCTCAAGCAAATTAAGGATAATTCGGGAAAGATGATTATTGTAGTGGCTGAAATACAGTCTCAGAAGCTAATCTTGGCTAACATATGTGCACCTAATCTGGATGATCCAATTTTTTTTTTACTGATTTTGAGAGAAAGTTACAAACCGCTGGGAATCATGCTGTTATTCTGGGAGAGGATTTTAACCTTTTAATGGATCCAGTTCTCGACCACTGTGGGGCAGTGTTGCGTTAAGTGCCAAGGGCTGCAATGACATTACAGAGAATTTGCAAATCTTTGGGATTAATAGATATTTGGAGGATCATGAACCCCTCTGGTAGGGATTACACCTTTTTTTTCACCAGTACACAAGACCTGTAGCCGAATAGATTTTTTCCTAATATCTAAAACGCTCACCTCCTTTGTTATGGGTTGTGAAATAGGGAATATTCTTATTTCCGATCATGCTTAGGTTGGCTTGGACTTGTTACCCCAAACTGAGAGGAGAAAGTCTTGTAGATGGCAGTAGAATTCATCCCTTCTACAGGACCCAGTAAATGTAGAGTGGTTAAGGACTGAACTAAAGAGTTATTTGGAAATTAATTGGCAATCTGTCTTGTCAGCAGGGGTCGCATGGGAGGCCTTAAAGGCTGTGATCAGTGGACCTATTACCCAGCACACTTCATACCATAAGAAAGGTAAAAACACAGGAGATGCTAGAATTGGAAAATGTAATTAAACAGGCTGAAACAGAGTTGAATCAACAAATCACACAAGAGGGCATGAGTGTGGGCATTGAATGGGGATATTTATTTAAATTTTAAGAAGAGTTTGGATTTGGCACTACCTTTATAAAATTGATGAATGTATTATATAAGCACCTAGAAGCAGCAGTGGGTTTATACCAGATTATTTTATGTTGGGGAGAGGAACCAGGCAGGGTTCGCCCCTATCCCCTTTGCTCTTCTGTTTAGCCATTGAGCCTCTTGCAACAGCCATATAGGGGGCAACTGATTTTCTGGGTATCACCATGGGTGGGAGAGTACAAATGCTTTATGCTGATGACATTTTATTACTTGATTCCGACCCCAGCAGATCTGTAACTTGTCTTCCGGGAATTATTATTATTACTTATTCAAAATTCTCTGGCTACAGAGTTAATTGGTCCAAGTCCGAAGCACTCCCCTTAACATCTTATTGCCCCTCCACTGCCTTCCATCCAGGTGCATTTCAGTGGCCTCAGCAAGGTATCATGTATTTGGGTATCTGATTTCCTAGACCGCTGAAAGATTTGGTAAAAGTAAATTTTGACCCATTATTCCCAAAAAATTCTTGGGCCCTATGCATCGATTCCCCACAATGCAGACCTCTTAGAAATGTTTTTAAATAGTTTTAGAAGAGGACATGAGGCGGCTGTCTATTATTCTATGTTGATTCAGACTCTTGGCGACGGGTCCATTTCAGCTCGACAGAAGACATGGTAAAGGGATCTGAACTTGGCACGCAGTGATGACGGTTGGAACAGAATTTGTAGAAACGTTAAAGATGTTTCAAGGGATGCAAGAATACGCCTTATTCAATTCTAAATTATACATAGATTATATTGGACTCCATCCAGATTATTTAGATTAGGATTATTACCCACTTGTTGTTTTTGGAGAGGGGTGGGGGGTGGGGTCGATTTTCTTTATTCTTGAACAATGAAAATGGAAAAAAAAAGTGTTAATAAAATTTTTTTTAAAAAGTCGCTAATAGGGTTCAAAAGGTAGGCAACAGTTGTGAGTGCATAGGGGCAGCGTCCCTAGGGCCCCTAACCAAGCAGCTGCCTTGAATCAGGTTGGCTGCATTGTCGAGCGCAGATCCACTGAGCGCCTCCCACATGCATTCACTAAGTGAAGGCTTGAGAAATGACTGTGTTGCAACATGGCAACTGCCTTAACTCTCCCCGAAATCTAAGCTCCTGCATCATCATTCTGATCTGGCGTTACGAACTACTTTGGCTTCAGTGTGAAGTATGATCCTGATGGAAAGCGCGTAGTGGACAAAACCACAACGGTGTGTCCGAAGTACCATAGGATGCTAAATTACACTGGTGGAAACACATCGAATATGAGTGTACATTTATAGCCCATCACCCTGGTGCAAAGATAAGTGGAACCAGACAAAAACAACAAGCACAAGTGCTGCGAACTTTACCCGAGTCATTTAGACAGCATTAACACATGATTCAAAGAGGGCAAAAGAAATCGACCGGGCGATTGCTACTTTTATTGCTGCCGACATGCCACCCTTTTCTGTTGTAGACAACGCTAAACTTAAACAACATTACATACAACAACATTATGCTGCTGAGAATATAACCCAGAAGATGGTTGAGGTATATTTTTTAATTAATAAACTATTTGTTATATACTTTATTTTCCACATAAGATGGGTGACTTCTCCATCAGAAACATTTATTTTATGTATTAATTGATTTATTATTTTGCTGTTTCAGCAACATTTAATTTCATAACTGTATTTTGAGTTGAAACAAATATTTATAATTTAAATAAATTACAAGTTAAAAAAGGCATGAAAATTTCTCCTTTTTTTGTTTAGAAAAAATATCGAACCTTGATGTTAAAGTATCGAACTGAACCAAACCATGAATTTTGTCATATATATATATATATATATATATATAAACAGGAAGCTCTGATCTTATTTAGCGTACTTTAGCAGAGACCATTTTCCAAGATGTAAACTAACGTTATATCAGTATAATACCTACCTGTAGCTGACACAACAACCCATTTGATGAGCTTTTACTGTGGCATAATAAGATGTATATTTTAGAAATTATGAGATTAGCAAAATTCTTTTCGACTTTCTGGAATTTCACGCAAAAGTCACATTTCCCAATGAGCTGATAAAAAAGGAATAACAGTAGTATGATAAGTACATCTGTTAGGAAGAAACTGAACAATACAAGAAGGTTGTTCTGGCTGCGATTTAAATGAAACAAGGACAAACCAGTTCGCAGAAAATCAGGAGGTGCTTTAGCATAACCTGTAGCTGAACTTTAACTCCGCATTTTCCTCTCATGCTGCTGGGCAACAGTAGACATACTTGCATATGACGCTGCCTCTGGATTTGCTGTGGCAAGGTTTGATCTGCAGGGAACAGGCCACCGCCTTCCACGTGTCAGGCAGACACTTTCTGATGTCCAGCACAGGGATGTTCATGAACGGCATCTTAATCGTCCCATTGGACCACAGCTTGATATCGTTCATGGCACCCTGGTCTGACTGGACGTTACAGCTGCGGAACAGTTCTGTCGGCCTGTGGACAGAGACATACAGAGAGGATTGTACAAGAACTTAAAGTGACGTTTTGCTTAAAACGTGAAACTATAACAAACTCCTTAAGAATACAAGGTAAGGATCGTGATTCAGTGAAAACAAATGCGCTCAGACGGGATAATGTGAGAGTTGTTTTCCTTTTTCACTGCACCAGGAAGTGTCTTTCATGTTTGATTGGTGAGTTTGGTCTCAAGTGAGTCAGCTAATTGTTGGTTTAAAGAGAGAGCGTTGGGTGTGGTCATTCCATTTGCTCCTGACGAGTTGATACTTTGTTTTGAAGTGGTCTTGTGTGTGTGTGTGTGTGTGTGGTGTTGTTGTGCTTCCTGCGTAGTGAGGACCAGAACAAGTTTTTAAAGGGACACTGTGTAATGTTAGTATTTTATTACCTCAAATCAACGTCTTCATTCACAAATAGTTCCCCATTGGTGTAAAACAACCCATGCAATCAGTCTGACAATACCTCCTGGGCGGAGAATCACTTCTGTGTTTTTACATAGCGCGCCCAGGTCCATGGAGGCTGCCATGTCCTTCTGGTCTATAAAAAAAAGTGGGGACTGCCGTGAGGGACAAAAAGCACAACCATAGGCGTTTTCGCTTAGTCACGGAGAAGCGATACCGATGCGAGAAGCAGCGAGACGGTCTTGACTTCACGTTAGTTAATAACAGCAGTAACACAGAGAGCACAAACCGTTTGGATGCTGAAAAGTAACTGACTGCAATACATACACCTAACTCGCTACCTGCCCCGGTCGCCTCATCGGTCCCTCACCACCACAATGCAGTGCATTTTTGGTCATAATGGAAGACCACACTCATGCCGTGTCAAATGAGAAGGAATCCCCATCGCCAAAATGACTTAAAGAATTAAAAAGACAACGGGACCGGCTAAAACACAAAACAAGGGTAAATATTGGGGTCGCGTTTCCCAAGTGGAAAGCGCTATTGACTGAGAAAGGTTTCAAAAGGGACACTGAATATGCCCGCTTTCTCCTCGACAGGTAAGTCAATGTTACTGTCTAAATTGAATCTTCACCCATTCCGCCTACCATAGTTCCAAAGAGGTTGCAACACACGTTTGATAATGCAATATCAAATTTGAACACTAAATGGGAGAAAACATTACACAGTGCCCGTTTAAACAACAGTTTTAGGACATTTTTGGGAAGTGAGGACATTTCACGTCCTCAATTACCTGTTTGAGGGTTAAAACTTGGTTTTAAGGTTAACTTCAAACCTAAATGCAAGAATCAGCTGATTCTTCCTAATCTCAGTAAAGGAGAGTGACAGTCAGGGCTACTAATGTTCATACACAAATAGGGTATTCTCTTTGGGTAGGGTCAATCGAGAATGGGAGGAGAGCAACTGTTTGCCGTTAAGTGACCGATGCTGCCCAAATGGACATCGGTCACTTTGGACAGAAAACTCTTAATGGGATCGGCATGATGGATTTAGGGAATTGTGTCTAATTTAAGGTTCAATCCCAGTCCAGCATTTAAACCCCTCAGGGCAGGCCCATACAAGGTAACTCAGAGAGTCTTACAGAGTTTGATTACTGCTGGCAACATGCTTTATTATGTGATGTCCTGCCCTGGAGCTGGTTAGTCAGATCCACCTCAAATTTGGTCAGAGAAGCCTCAAAATGTTGGAAGATGCTTTTTAATGAAGTGTTTTTGAGTGAACAGTGTTGGGGAATTTTGATGACTCACAATAAAACAGGAAAGCTCTAACTTCAGCATAAAGTGATATTAGTAATTATTTGATCCCTTGCCAACTATGTGATTTTTGCTGAATTTTCCCACTGACAAATAAATGAACAGATTTTGCAGAATATATAAAATCCAGAATGGGTGAATGTGATGTTGTCAGATGAGACCAAAATTGAGTTCTTTGGCATCATTTCAACTTGCTGTGTTTGGAGGAAGGAAAATACTGACTATGACCCCAAGAACACCATCCCCACGGTCAAGCATGGAGGTGGAAACATGATGCTTTAGAGCTGTTCTGAACGGGACAGCTTCACCACATTGTACCAAGAAATTTTGAGTGAAAACCTCCTGCCCTCGGCTCGGACACTGAAAATGGGTCATGGATGGGTCTTCCAGCATGGCAATGACCCAAAACATACAGCCAAGCAGCCCATTTCATTAATATACAGTAGTTTGAAGATAAAAAGTAACTCAATGTATGAGTAAACTTAAAGTGTAAAAGTGACGAAAAATGGTTGCATACACACAAACCACACATTTTTTACTGTTCTGGTACAAATAAAAAAAGTCTATGTCTGAGGATAAATTTAGTTGTTTCTGAAAAAATTACAAAAAAAAATAAGAAGAACAATTCTGAGACCCTAAATAACCATATCAGATCCACACAGGATGTGATCACTGTGTGTTATGTGAACCTCAAAACATTTTTGGACTGGCATCAAATGATTATGTGAGAGAGAAAAATACTCCTGGCAGACAAACAGAGAAGCTGAGAAGAGAGTTAACCAGGAAGACCTGTGGTGAGTATCAGGAGTCTGACCTGTTGTTGAAGTTGGTGCAGTAGGTGAGGTCCTTGCAGCCCAGCTGACAGGGCTCTCTGACATCAGCCAGGCAGTTGATGAGTTCAGTTTCCACTGGGTTGTACTCACAGAGCTGGTCAAAGTCCTGCCATGTCTGGCTGCCCCAGTTTGTGCTGATCTCCTGACACATGTCCCTGTCAGAGCATAATGCAGTCTAGGTTACAACAACACATTTTACCTCAAGCTGTACTCTGAACACTAGTGTACTGGCTCCACAAGGCAATATGCTCTACCTGCAGAGTGAGGTGTTAGCCTTGGAGCAGCAGTGCAGTTTGGCACAGTCCATCTTGGCAGGATGTGGGGTCTCTTCTTCAGGTGGGGAAGGAGGGTGGGCACTGCCCAGAAAGCACTGCCACATGGGCTCCTGAGGAAGAGGCTGGGAGCCACACTCCTCAATCAAACCCTCCATGATCTCATGTTCTGTGCTCATGGTGCGAAGGATTCGCCGGCAGGCCACCTGGCAGTGGGTAGCCTCCGCCCGATCACAGCAGTACAGACCTGGATGTGAGGGATGGGCAGAATATCTATGATATTTGCAGGGATGGATGGAATATGTAGGATATCATGTAATTTTCTATGCCACCACCAATTCCTGTTTCCATGTTAAAAAACAATCTATAGCATGTCTGTAGCTCTAGTCTACTCCTGATCAGTTGCTCATACTTCCTTATAATTGACCATGTCGAATGGCCTTATCTGTTCTTCACCCTGGAGATATTTGGTTTGGGCAGTATTTTAAGCAGTCACAACCAATGGGATACATTCGTGGAACTTTGAGGCTATGAGACGGAGTAGGCAGGGGTGTCCACTGTCGCCATTGCTGTTTGCATTGGCTATTGAGCCCTTAGCTGAGGCAATTCGGTGCAATCCTACAATATCTGGAGTGGTCGTTGGTCAGAAGTCTCATAAAATTGCGTTGTATGCCGACAATATTTTAATATTTTTGTCTAATCCTGTAGTGGCAGTTCAATGTTTTAGACATAGCATCACTCGATTAAGTGCCTTTTTATTACACCCAAGTTCAACCAGATGTTCAAAGCCAACTTGAATCTATTATTTGACAAAATCAAGCACTCGACGCATGGAACTCTCTTCCTATATCTTGGCTAGACAGAGTATCACTTCTGAAAGTTAATGATGATTCTATTTACAGAGAAAACAATTAGATTAATGGATGGTTTAGTTCTTTTATCTGGCGTACAAAAGACCTCTCATAAAGATGTCCACTTTACAACTCTATTCAAGCTGCATGGGAGGTTTAGATTTTCCAAACCTTAAAAAATATTAGTTGAGTGCTCTTTTGAAATATGTAATTGATCGGGTTCATGAGGACAATTCCTCAACTTTGCTAGGTATTGAAACCTCTCAAATGTCCTCTTCCATATCTTTTTCTAGAAAACCTGAACCGTTCTGGAATGCGCTTTAACAGTTAAGCAGCAAAGTCTGGTGGCTCTGTGATTTTATGGTATTTTTCTGTATTTTTATTATATTTAGGGCCTGAGCACCGACGGTGCGAGGACCTATTGAAATTGAAGGAATTATTATTCCTAACCCAAAATCGCTAATTTAGGGGCCGAATCATATTCAAAAACTCATCAAACTTGGAATATACGTCAATCCTGGCTTAAATTTACATATTCTACTGTTCCTAGGAATGGGCGTGGCAAAATGGCTCAGTAGCGCCCCCTAGAATGTGAAAATGGAGCGGCACCCTATGAGGAGCATTCACGTAAACGAACGAAATTTGGTACACATATGTATCATGGGGAGACGCACCAAAAAGCCTCTTGGAGCCATACCCAAAACCCAACAGGAAGTCGGCCATCTTGACTCAAACATCGCGTTTTTGGCCATTTTTCGCCATCTGGACACCTCGTACTTTGACGAACTCCTCCTAGAGATTACATCGGATCGGCTTCAAAATTGGTCAGTACAATCATAAGGCCATTAATGGCCTTAAATAGCAAATGATTTTTGCTAGCTAAAAAAACACATATTGTGTCATATCTCTGTTTAACTAAAGTTGTTCAACTTCAAACATACTTAATTTGTTCCTGAAGTCAACCAGAGGCATTGTGCCAAATTTGGTGCAAATCGGTCCATAGCAGGCACTAGAAACCCAGAAATATCAAGTCTCATAAAAGTTGATCAGATTCATACAAATTTGATAAGCAAGATGGGGGGTCACTCTTGAGCCCAGCTGTGAATTTTCGTAATGATTTGTCCAATCGCCACACATTCGGGCTTCCACCCTACCGGCACACTTCCCACTATAGCGAATATTGTGGTTCGGATGTGGGCCCGCATCCCGACGCCTGCCCCGAGCCTGATGAGGGGTGGGGGGCGAGTTGCACAAGGGGGGCATGGCCCCGCCCATAACTCTGACATACTATGTCATAAATAAAAAATTCCAAAATACAAGTGTATCTCTGGATATATATCGCAAAATATGCTGTCATTTTTTTTTCGAACTCCTCCGAGGCGCTTGGTGAGATCAGCACGAAGTTTGGCACACAGAATCTTTGGAACCCAAAGGTAAAAAGTTATCAAAAGAATTATAATCCAAAAACTGCTCAAGTTACAGAGTAACAGCTTCCTGTCCGTAACAGTCAAAACAGGAAGTGGTGCATATCTTGATAACAGTTTCACCTATCAACACCACACTTAGAACAAGGCAATCACAGATGGCAGACTTCATCCCACAGCGCCCTCTGTTGGCCAGAGGATGTATATGCAGCGGAAACACAGACAGACAGACAGACAGACACCGCTGCCCAAAACAATACTTCACTCCCACTCCGTGGTGTGAAGTAATACATGTTTC
>CAFUXE010001206.1:372243-384826 GCA_903364295.1 Serranus cabrilla | reverse complement strand
TCACGACGGAATATCCTTAATTGAGCCACTATTTACAGTTCAATAAACGCTATGTACAGTTAGCATTAGCATAGCCTCATAGCCCGCTGTTGTTGGGAGCATCTGCTAGCCACAGTCGCTATGGAATAGCCTTAATTGAGCTAAGTCATCATTTGGCTTCTTTTGAGATAAAGGGACATGGCATTCAAATTGTGTTTGAACTGTCACCGAATGCCGCACGGTGTTTGTGTGTTTACGTCGGTAAATGTCTAAATATTCTGTAGAGTTGATTCAAAGGACGAGTGGTTAGCATTTGCGTTAGCGTGGCCTCAGAGTCTGTCTCTTGATGATAGTGTTTGCTCTAATAACTGTCGTTACCGAATATTCTCAATTGAGCTTCTATATCATTCTGCTTCTGTGGGGAGAAAGGATATGTGTGGTATATGTATAGTTGTACTGTATTTGATACCACTCCAGTTGCTCCGGACGTGCCAGCCATGTTGCTATTTGCTTCTGTCTTCTCTGCCTCCGTAATACCTCCATAACCCTAGCGACCAGGCAGCCAATGACAGCAGTGCCTCATTAACATAGCCTCCCCCGCCCACTCAAATCACTGACACCTAACCAAGGCAGAAACTGCTGAAATTGAGAGGGCTCAAACAGGCTGGATGTGTGTGTTTTTGGAGAAAATAGGTTCATAACCTTGATTTAGAGACCCATTGGTCATGTTTAAGAAATGGTCAAACTTGCATAATATGTGACCTTTAACGTTAAAAATAAAAATGGAATAAATTACATTATTATGTTACATTCAGGATGCTTTTACAAAAGCAAATGAAATGTAAACAAAATGTAAACAAAAGCATTTGGTCGCAGTCTGGAGCCCTGGCATAGGGTGCTGCATCGAAAGGCTGCTGTGCGTCACTTCAGATGTACTTTTGACACTTAGCGCACCATTGGCCTCTCTGCTCCCTGCACACGTGTGTGTGTGTGTGTGTGTGTGTGGAGGAGGATGGGGCGTGAACATAAATGACAACAAACCTGTTTGAGATCTTTCAGCATCTAATCATTCAGTGATTGTGCTGATAAAAAACGATTACTGTCTAACCCAGATGAACTCTCTGGTAGCGATTGATTTAGCTGATAAATCGGCACTCATAGCAGTGTGGCTTGGCCCTCGCTATCAGGGCATTTGCAGGTTTTGGAAAGTAATTTTAAAAAAGATGTCGACTTTTTGTTCAAGTTGGTAATGTATAAATGGGCTGCATAGTGAAGCAGTCTGGGAACAAAGGATTAGCAGCAGAGCACATGGTAGCTAAGCTACTACAAAAGATATACAAATGAAACCATCAAAATTTTAAACTGATCACTCACGTTAACATGAAGACACACTCAAAGTGTCTCCCTGGACGTGGACAAGCAGGTGTGTCAGCAAGGAGGGCAAAGGGTGAACAAACAATTTATAGACTCCGCCCCTCACCCAGGAGGTCAGGTGACTGGTGACTGGCAAATGATTCAGGGTTAGGGTTAGAAATTTTTTAGGTGATCCTTTGTTGGGTTGCTAAAAGAACTCTAAATATTTGAATTATGCACCACTGCAGCATGATATAAACTGACAAGATTTTTAGTTTTCAGCTGATATTGTATTAATGGCGCAGATTGTTAAATACAATTGTGCTTTGCTTTAAATTGCCTAAAGCTAATGAACATACAACAGGCACTACTGGATATTTAACCCCATTCTCTGGCTCATATCATATGAAACTGAGGGATCTAAGGAATTCATTATTACCAAAATTGTAATGATATGTTGTCAGGAAGGAGGTGACTTTGACCATTTCCATTGATTTTTGACCACAGAAAATGCCCACATTTAGCACCAAAGGTGTGTAACAAACGGTATTAAACCATAAACTTCTGCCAATTGTTCATGGGAATGGACTTTATATACAATACTGCTCAAGAGTTTTTGGTAACCAAGAAAATGTCATGTTTTATTCATGAAATAAGTTTAAAAATAGATTGAAAATATCGTTAAGTTGTTGACAGGAGTAGAAATAATTATTCATTCATTTATTCATTCATCTTCCGAAACCGCTTATCCGGGTCAACCCCGGTCACGGGGGGCTGGAGCCGATCCCAGCTGCATTGGGCGTAGGCTGGGTACACCCTGGACAGGAGGCCAGTCTGTCGCAGGGCTGACACATATTGACAGACAACCATTCACACGCTCACTCACACCTACGGACAATTTAGAGTCACCAATTAACCTGAGCTGCATGTTTTTTTTGGACTTTGGGAGGAAGCCGGAGTACCCGGAGAGAACCCATGCACACATGGGGAGAACATGCAAACTCCGCACAGAAGGGCCGCAGGCGGGGATCGAACCCGCAACCCTCTTGCTGTGAGGCAAGAGTGCTAACCACCACACCATAATTTTGTCCTTAAAACGTCGCTTTCATCAAAAAATCCTCCATTTGGAGGATCCCATGCTTCCCACAAGTTGGATTGGCTTGATGGGCACTTCTTACGTACCATAGCTGCTCTCACAACAGCTCAATAGTGTTGAGATCAGGTGACTGCACTGGCCACTCCATTACAGACAGTATGCCAGTTGACTGCTTCTTCCCGAAAAAGTTCCTGCATAGTTTGGAACTGTGCTCTGGGTCATTGTCCTGTTGTACAAGGAAATTGCCTCTAATCAAGCGCAGTCCACAGGGAATGACATGGCATTGCAAAATACAGTGATACCCTTCCTTATTCGAGATCCCCTTTACCTTGTACAAATCAAAGCATCCCCAGACCATCACATTTTCTCCACCATGCTAGACAGATGTTGTCAGGCACTCCTCCAGCATCTTTTCATTTGTTCTGCATCTCACATATGTGATCCAAATACCTCAAACTCTGATTCGTCTGTCCACAACACATTTTTCCAATCCTTGTCCATCCAATGTCTGTGTTCTTTTGTCCATCTTAATCCTTCCCTTTTATTGGCCCGTTTAAGCTTTTCCTTCGCAACTCTGGCATACTTGGCAGCAAGCTATCTGTGTGATTTGAAAAAGCTGTATATGCAAAAACACGACAAAAATAGACTTAATGTCTAAAGAACAGGGGAATCTCTGTGCGATGCATATCTCACCCTTTCAGTGGGGATTGACACGGTGGCCCTCATTTACAAAACGTGAGTACGGCGATAAAGTGGTCGTACGATCATTTCGACGCAAGACTCTGCATTTATCAATTTGGATTTAAGCGGAGGGTACGATCAGATCTCATGTCAGGTCTCAGCTCGTGTACGCAATTTTGAGTCAGCGTAAAGTCCCCATGTCTGAGTCGTATAATTGTTATAGGCTGTTGTATCGATGCCTGGCGTGGAAAAAACTTTGTGGTGTTTGTTTGTAAATAGAGACAAACCACAGCATGTTGTATCATTTATCATTAAAAATAAATAAACCCAGCAACTGTAAAATTCTTAAAACAGGCTACTAGCCTCTGTGATTAAAAGTTATTTTGGGGGGGTGTGGGAGTGTTCTCCCCCAGCAAATTTTGAAATAGTAGATTAAATTTCCCACATTCTGGTGCGTTTTACATGGTCTGCAATTACTGAACACTATTATGTTTTGGTTTAATTCACAGAGGACTGACACTGACAACTTTTTAGGTAGAAAATCAAAGAGTGAATTATAAATGAATGAGGTAACATGGAGCCAACATATAGCCCTACATTAATGTCATGCAACAAAACATCGCTTGAAAAAAAGTTATGAGGAAATATAAAATATGTACCCAGGCTACTCAGAGCCTATTACAGTCAAACTTAGCCCTCTTCAGTGCCCCGCAGAACATGCAACTATAACTTAATACAACCTGTTAAAGGCTTGCTTTTCCTCCATTCTTTCCCCATTTCCCCAAATTTAAAAGATTTCCCTTTTTTTGTCGTTTCATTATATGTTCCTCCTATAATCATATTTCTCCTCTATTATCTGTACCATACAGCAGTATTTCTACAGTTAGAACATCAGACATCATACAAAGGCTCCAAAAGTGTGACTTCTTTTGTCATTTGCAGACACAAATGACTGGCAATTTACTTAACAAAACTGCTCGTGTGATATTGCTGATCTAGCTTGTATTTGGTTGCTAATTTTATTGCTAATACAGAGAATGTCTCATAAGGGAACTCACGGTCTTATCAGAAAAGCTGGCTGTGTTAGAAGAACGCACTTTTGCTGTTAGGCCACTCACCTTATAAACATTTCTATATATCCATCTTGTGACTGCCAACATCAGCTTGCCTAGGTCTGAATGTTTTGAATACTACGTCTCCTGATGCTGCTGCTGCCGTGTTAAAAAAAACAGAAGTAAAACGCGGAGTGGATTTCTGTAGATATGGGCAATACCCTACTCATGAGGTGGAACGGATCTAATTGTGAAGCAATGAAAATAACGCCAGTCAGCAATATATATTTTGGATGGCAAATCTGGGGGGGTCCAAACGAACTTTTTCCAAGGGGAGGGAGGCGAAGGAGCGCCGAATCAGTGACATGCCTCTGTTATTTATCCTATTATTTAGACACGCACAAACGCTGTTAAATACAGAAAATGCAGAATCAAAATAATTTTCCCCCATCGCTTTGGCGCCCCTCTAGTAATAATAATAATAATGGATTAGATTTATTTAGTGCTTTTCAAGGCACCCAAAGCGCTTTACATTGAGTCCATTATTCATTCACTCCAGTCTCACTCGGTGATGGTAAGCTACTGTTGTAGCCACAGCTGCCCTGGGGCAGACTGACGGAAACGTGGCTGCCATTTCGCGCCTACACCAATCATTCATACCCATTCATACACCAGGGGTAAAACTGGAGGCAATGCGGGTAAAGTGTCTTGCCCAAGGACACAACGACGGGATTGCAGGAAGCTGGGCTCGAACCGCCAACCCTCCGGTTATGAGACGACTGCACTACCACTGCGCCACTGGCTAGTGTGGCGCCCCTATGCGCCGCATATAGTGCATACCCACTTTTTGCGCCACTGGTTTCCAGCCGCCGCATCTATCAAGGAACGATCATTCCTACGCTGTGATTGGCTTGATACAACCGTTTCATGAATCACATGTGGACTCGGTCTGAGTTTGATCTGATGTTTAATCTTCACTACAGTGATGTTGTGATGTATAATATCAGTCCAAGCAGCTGCAGTGTCCAATCAGTAACCAATGCTCTCGTGTATCTTCGCTCATGGCTCCGAAAATATCGTTCCTCAATCAAACGCACCCAGTGAGGATTGCCAGTTAGTAGTTAGTTACGCACGAAAAGACGATAGAAGAAAATTAAAGATAACGACACAGGTAGAGAAAAAATGGCGCTCTCCAAAAAAAGAAAAGTGCGAGGCAGCTTTCTCCACAATCAACCTTCCAGACTCACCAATGAGGATCTCCGCATGAGTATGAGAATGGCCCTGACTCCATTCAAACTAGATTCAAAATCCTGGCAGGAAAAGCTAGAGCTCAATTCTCTCACTGAGTAAAAAAGTGGGGGAGTTGGATATAAGAGGGGAAGAAAGCGTCTAAAACCATTTAATTGTTAAGATGTGAGATTAATTATCTGTAAAATTGGTGAGACAGTTGAGTCAAGATGTGTAACACGTGAAATTCAAGCTTTTTCAGAAGTTCAGCACGACATTTGAACATGCAGTTTTTCGCATTTAATTCATTTTCTCTTCTTTTTCCAATGCAGCCCTACTTCTTTTAGTTAATGAGAGAACATTATACATAACTGCATATCTGAAATTGTCAAAAGGTTTTTGAATCATTGTGAGTTCATGTGATTGGACAGTCAGGTATTGACTACATGCAGATGTTGATACAAATACTAGGCTACTTAAATATATATCACACTAAATAGTTAGACATTATGATTTTCCGGACCTAAAGTTGCTTCAAGAAATGTTCTCAAACTTTTAGTTGGATACCCCTGTTGTAGGTACTCAACTAAGGAAGGCTTTTTTCTTTTATTGCTTCTCAAATTAGCACAAAACAGTTTTCAGCTGTGCTAATATAATTGCACTGATTATTTCTTATGACTAATTAGCCCCACAACACAATAATTGTGGATTAGCTCAGCGGTTCTCAACTGGTCTGGCTTTGGGACCCACCATCATCGCGTCATGACAAGATGAGACCCAAAACGAGGAAAATGTTCAACTTCTAAAATGTTGAACAAAAAGACACAACATTACCAAAAAATGACACAAAATTACCAAAGAAGACACAAGGTTTTCCAAAAAAAAGGCACAAGATTTCCAAAAAAGACACAAATGATCAGAAAAAGATGTTAAATGACAGAAAAAGGCACAAAAACCCTAAAAAAAGAGACACAAAATTACCAAAAAAGACATGAAAACAAACAGAGTGAATAGACAACATAAAAAAATCCCTTTCAAAATAAAACCACAGGATTTTTTTGCCCAGGTAAAGGCCCACAACCCACTGAAAGCGGGTCCGCGACCCACTTTTGGGTCCCGACCCACCAGTTGAGAATCACTGGATTAGCTAACACAATGTGCAATTGGAACACAGTAATGATGGTTGCTGAGAATGGGCCCCTGATATTCCATAGATATTCCATTAAAACAATCAGCAGTATCATTTACCACATTTACAAAGTCGAGACTGTTTGTCTGGTCAATATAATGTTATTTTAATGTTAAAAAAAAGTGCGCTTTTCTTTCAAACATAAAGACATTTCTTAATGACCCCCAAACTTTTGAGCAGTAGTGGAAATATTTCATAAGATTTGAAACCGTGAGACACTTTAATTATTAATTAATTACAATGATTAACTAACTAATAATTCATTAAGTATAAATTGCACTCACTAAATGAACTTTAATTGTACTACAGCTGTTAGAATGTAACAATAAATGCTGGCTCAAAGCATTGATTTTGCTCTTGATTGTATTTGGAGACCGCTGGACCCAGGCGGGTCTCATTGATTATTTTAGAGGATAGGGTAATATTTTGTAACATTTTGGTTTCACATTTGACTGATACAGTGATGTGTCTTAGTGTGTGGAAGACATATATATATATATATACAGCACACATACACAGAGCAGAGAAGCCTTGTGTGTGCTACCACCCTCCTTCCTGCATTCCTCAGGACTAGACTCTGTGGGGGGAGAGTTTAATGGATGGACGTCAAAGGTCACTTCCTGTGCATTGATTCAAGGAGATTTGCAAGTTTGAATGACATTTAGAGCTGTGATGGTGATCCTTCTCATACAAAAGCACAATGTGAGAAATGAAACTTGTGTGTTTGGTAAAACTTGGTGATAAGGGAGATTCAAACACTTTGGTGCCTCTATGAAGCTTCCCTTTGCCTCTCTGACAGTGTTTAGTGGGAGACACAGATGCATGGGACATTTACTCCCTGATACAGAACTAATATGGTTCGCCAGACCCCTCAGACTGAGTTTAGGGAGAGTAGCAGAACAGGCAAACATCCTGTTCTATTTCAATACACTGCTGTAATGAACTTAAATATGGCTTTTACCTGCTTATGAGGCCGTGTCAGAGGAGCTGGCATATGTGAAAGAGCATTGTTCTTTTTAAAAAATAATATGAAGTGGCTGTGCGTAGTGTATGCCCTCCTGTCTGTCATCGGCCAGTAACGTAGTGTGAAAACCACAACGACTTCAAGACTCTTGATCACAAGACAACAAGTTGTGTGGTGTGAACAGTACAGCGATCTGACAACTTTGAAACGAGACATAAGGAGCCTGAGTGGCCTTACGCCGGGATTCCACCGGGTGCAGAACGGCTGCGTTGCGTCTGTATTGCGTCTCCGGACCCGATAGGTTTCCACGCTAGTCAATGTTTGTAATTCCACCGGGCGCATCACTGCTACGTCACTGCTGCGTCTCAGCTCCGGCGATCCGGAGCCGGCGCAGCCGATATGCAGAGCTTCTATTTTTGCCGGACGCCGGAGACGACACGCAGCTATTCAGCACAGAGCAGATCGTGCGGGGCAGGAAGTTACCAAAATAAAACATCCTGTTGACTTCAAAATAAAATACACCGTGCTCACAGCAGATCATATTTCCCTTTGGTACACCTTAAAACGTCGCAATGAGCGGAGACAGGCCCGAAGTCAGCGGGATAGATGGACATTTTCAGGTATTTCACCCATTTGAAGCCATGGATGAAGAGGTTTTCGTTGTGGAGGTCCAAAATAACAAGATTATATATGAGCCTTCACATCCTTTTTATAAGGACGACACAGAGGTGTTGTGAAAGTTTTCGCTGTTTACATTAAATCCTGCTAAATCGCGCGATTACACGTGAATTCGCGAAGCCACGCGGGTCCAACAGTCTGGCGGACCGGACCACAAACGCAGCCGGTGGGGGTTGACGGACGGCGGAGCTCGGATCGCAGAACGACCACAGACGGAACGCAGCCGTTCTGCACCCGGTGGAATTCCGCTGTTACAGACACACCAGCCACACATCCACAAAAACACACACAGGGCCCGGTGTAACGTTGCATTATATCTGCAGAGCATGCACAAACTTTTTCTCGTTTTTTATCTTGAGCTTGATCTGCTCATCTCATTACAAGTTTGGCTGCACGATAATTAATATTATAAATACTATGTGATGCCATGTAAAACAGTAAATCCATGTAGTGATGCTATCAATTTATATTCTTTGAATGACATGATATTTGGGTAAAATTATCAGAAAAAGATGTTAAATGACAGTATAAGGCACAAAAACCCCCAAAAAAGACACAAAATTACCAAAAAAAGACATGAAAACGAACAGAGTGAATAGACGGCATAAAAAAATCCCCTTCAAAATAAAACCACAGGATTTTTTTGCCCAGGTAAAGGCCCACGACCCACTTTTGGGTCCCGACCCACCAGTTGAGAATCACTGGATTACAGTGATCAGCTGTGAGCATATTCACTCAATCAAACATGGCTGAAAACCTTTTCCTGCGCCACTTTCGTTGGTAAGTTGCTGGAGAGGTAAACAGAATGACCGAACGCGAAGCTAAACGTGGGGTTGATTTCTGCTACATTACTTTTGTAGCAGAGCCCTCGCCACGATGAAGAGCGAATGCATCACTGGATGTCAAACACTGGAAATGTCATTACAAGAGGAATAGTGAGAGCACTCTGTTAGCATTACTTGAGTTTTGACTGACGTTAGACGTTGCCTGGTTAGAGCGGAAGCTAAAGCACACTGCGGTCAAGCTAATGCATCACTTAGGAATACATTAATTGAAGCAGATAAAGGCTGTTCTATTCAATATATAAAAATACATAGAAGTAAAACTAAATAAATAAATAATAAAGGGAAAAAGTCAATCTCGTTGATTGTCCAGAATTTAATATTCCAACTGTGAGTAACCTGGTCAGACTTTAATACGGACATTTCCAAAGTGAGCACACCATAAATTCAAAAGCACTATCATCTTTTTGAATTCAACTTCTTATTTAAAGGAAACGGCTCTTTGCCACAACCTAATTTCACCTGAAATGTATCATAGATCAACTCAGTGTGTCACTCAGTAATATCCATACACTTTGATTTGAAATTTTAACATTAAAGTGTTTTTACTTTGAAATACTACATTTGTTGCACTGTTGGGTGAAAATTGTTCATATATTTTTTTTATATTTATTTAATTTAATTATGGCCCGAGCACCAATGGTGCGAGGACCTATTGGAATTGCTCTGTTTATTATTATTCTCAAATAATAATTGCTTATTTGGAGGCCTTATCATATTCAAAAACTCACCAAACTTTGCACATACATCAATCTCCTGTGAAATGTATGTAATTTAATATTCTCAAAAATGGCCGTGGCAAAATGGCTCAGTAGCGCCCCCAAGGACGTTAAAATGGAGCGGCACCCTCTGGGGAGCATTCATGTAAACAAACTAAATTTCCATTCCATTCCAGTCAGGTTTTAGACCTAATTTTTCAACCACAACAGCTCTTTTAAAATTCCCTAATGATAGATTCTCTTCCTTTGATGAGGGCCAACTCACAGGTGCAATCTTTATTGATCTTTCAAAAGCATTTGATATGGTTGACCACTATCTCCTCCATGACAAGCTTTTTTTCTATTGGTTTAAATGAAAATGGTCTCCTTTGGTTTAATGCCTATCTTCACAATTGATGTCAGTGTGCTGTTTTTCAGGGCTCTCTGTCTGATTATTTAATTGTTGACAAGGGTGTTCCACAAGGTTCTACCCTTGGACCACTCCTTTTTTCTATTTTCATCAATGACTTATCTGAAATATGCTCAAACTGTCATATTCACATGTATGCTGATGATACTGTTATTTACACCTCCAACTCTAAGTATCTCAAATCAAGAATTTCTTCCATATTGATTTCAACTTGGTTCAAAACTGGTTTTGCAACAACAAACTTGAATTAAATAAGAAGTCCTGCAGCATGGTCTTTAGAGCACGACACAGTCATTCACAAACCTCTGATCTTCAAATTAACTTTGATGATGGGTCACCTCTTTATAAAGTTGACCTGTTTAAATATCTTGGTCTATGGATTGACCCTGAACTTTCCTTCAAGCCCCACATTGATTTTATTATAAAAAGATCATATGGTTGTTTGAGTTCACTTTATTGCTTGATTAACTGTTTTACATTCCAAGTCAGAAAAAGGATAATCTATCAATTGATATTACAATTATTGATTATGCTGACATTTTATATCAGAACACCTCCAATACTTATCTAAGGCCCCTTAATGTCTTGCATAAAGCTCTATGTAGATTTGCCCATATAGAACTCACCACTGTATAATGTATGACTTGCTTGATTGGTTGCAGCCTAAATTTAGAAGACAATTTCATATTCAAATGTGTTCACTTTAACTGTCCCTCCTACCTGAAACAGCTCCTGACTCCATATACTTCAACTTATCCACTCAGACATATGCAACAACCCTTTTTCTTTGTCCCCAACATTCACAAGGAAGTTGGGCATAGGTCATTCCGATATAAAGCAGCATCTGACTGGAATAACCTCCCTCCTTTCTTGTGATCTATTTCCTCCTTCCACTGCTTCAGGACATCTCTATATTGTCATCTTAAAACAACCTCATCATGTTTTTAATTTTGTATTATTAATATTTATTTATTTTCTTGTGTTGTCTTATTGGTTCATGATGCTATGTTATGTTATGTAATGCTGTCATGATTGTAAGGGGGGGGGTTGTTTTTTTTGTCTTTATGTCCACAGGACCCCCTTGAAAATTAGATGATACATCTCAAGGGGCTATCCTTTAATAAATAAATACATTCAAATAAGTACGGTTATTTTCTGAATTTGCTCTTTTGATTTACAAAATATGAATTTAAAGACCAAACTTGCCAGAAAAATGACACGCTCAGGAAAATGCTGTGATATGTATCATGAAAAAAATAATAATATAGTTTAAAGTGAAAAAATTAAACCCCCTGCAGCTACCACCATAAATACAATTATTGAGTAATACCACCAAATGAAGCCATGCAGTTACAGGAGCATTTAACCATATACATTGTATGGCTTTGTACAAGTATAAAGCTTTGTTTTATCTTTGTAAAAAAGACTTGAAATACTCTGAAACAATGTCAATTCAACTATCACTCAACCAAGGGACAGCCAAAACTTTAGCTCTGTGCGCTGCACTTTAAATCCTGTGTTCACAAAACTATAATTAGGTTTGTTGGATGTGCTCACAGTGGACATAGAAAGAAAGGGGCTGTCGTTCTTTTCCCTCCTCCCCCCTCCTATTTCCCTCCTGCTTTGAGGAGTCAAATTGATTCCAGATGCATTCTCTCGCTGCTAGCATCCGTAACCAAATCACAACACGAAAGTAAATAAAGGTGAGAAGTTTCACAAAACTTGGTATAGAATGTATGGGATTTTTCACCAAATAAGTGCAGGGTGTGGGCTGTTTTTCCTGGGCAACATTGGCCCAGCGCTGCCCCACATTGTGCTATAAATACAACATTTTGGAGACTTTGCGAGATGACGTGTACCCCCAAATAAAGATCTAAGAGCTGTGTTTTGTACATGTTCCTAGCAGATGTGTCAGAAAAAAAAATTACAAAGTGGTTTTTGGCCAGAGCAAATCAACATCCTGCACCCATGTGGACTGAACATCAAAGACCTACCCACCAGCAACAGACCACCACCCCTGGAGGCCCTTTGGGTGAAATTTATGTTAAAAGAAGGTCAAAATACACATTGGCCCAAACTATATAAAAGAGTGACAAACAAGAGGTGAAAGTCACCAAATGGTTAAATAATATAGCAACAGAGTGCTAAGTGACAGCTCCAATTACCATGTGAAAGCATTTTCAAACCAATTGTCCTACAGCACTAGTTGTTACTTTTAGCAGCCAGACTCAAACAGCAGGCACTTTTACATCCTAGTCGCTTTTGTCTTTGTGACGTAAGACAGCCAGTGAAACATGATTAAGCGTCAAATTTTCAGTCACACGTGTGGCAAATAGCCAAGATAATAATTATAATTAAAACAACGTTATGTTCAAAGGTTAACAGAGCTCACTA
>CAFUXE010001206.1:350345-360635 GCA_903364295.1 Serranus cabrilla | reverse complement strand
TTGGCACCCTACGAGAATAGTATACATATGAGGTGACATAGGCCAAATTCCCATCACAATTCATTCATCACAATGAGAAAGACAAAATAACACAGTGATGATGTGCAGCAAAAAGTTGTTGAGCTGCACAAAGGAAATGGATATGACAAACTTTCAGAACTGTTAAAAAATACCCATTTCCACCATCACAGCAATAATTAAGAAATTTAAAGCTATAGGAGATGACAATGAATAGCCCTGAAGAGGACATGTGTAAACTTTGGACCCACACACTTTGAAGAGGATGGTTAAAATGTCAAAAGAATGTCCAAGGATCACAGCTGGAGAACTGCAGAGATCAGTTGAGTTTTGGGGTCAGAAAATCAAATCTCAAAAACCACCATCAGACGCCACTTGTCACTTATCACTACAAGTTGTTGGGGAGGGTTGCCAGAAGCCTCCACGGTCAATTAACAACAAATGAAAGAGGCTACAGTTTACCAAGAGTTACTGGTATTTCCAATGGGACCGGATTATATGGTCAGAAGAGACCAAAATAGAGCTTTTTGACAACACAAGTCAAAGTTGGGTATGGCATAGACAGAAGGATAGCCACAAGCAAAAGCAACAATTACCCACTGTGAAGTTTGGTGGTGGATCTTTGATATTGTGGGGCCTGGACATCTTGTGAGGATTCATGACATCATGGACTCCCTCAAAAATCAGCAGATTTTATCTGAAAACCTAGCAGCCTCTGCTAGGACGTTTAAAACGGGCCGTGGTTGGACCTTCCAGCAGAACAACGGTCCTATAACCACTTTCAAAATCTACACAAAAATGGTTCACTGATCGAAGAACAAAGGTTTTTCCATGGTCATCACAGTCCCTAGACCTAAACCCCATAGAGAATCTGTAGGATGGGCTGAAGAGGAGAGTCCACAAGCTCTCGCCCCCCCTGGTGGGAGTCACACCAGACTGTGGCTGTGTCCGAAATCACTCCCTATTCACTATATAGTGAGTAAGCCATTTTGTAGTGGTGTCCGAATTCTGAGTGAGCATCGCTATACCCTATATAGTGCACTACATATCTCCCATAATGCATTGTGAAATGTAGGGAGCAGCCGATGGTCACTAGACGGACAATATTGACCATCATGCAATGCAGTTTGAGAGAGACGGCGGACGTGCGCGAACGGGACTGTGACAGACAATTGTATTTTAAAATAGATATTTTTTTATTGTTTTGTGGACTTGTAATTTGTTTAAAGTCCGTTTTGAAGAAATTCTGTCAAAGGGAAAGCCCCCTTTATTGCGATTTTACCAGCCGGCTTTAAGCTTCACGTACTGGCCCGGCAGCGAGTAGTGTCCGAATCGTATAAAGTTGAGTCCACTATATAGTCCACTAACTGCTGCTCACTATATAGTGGATAGGAAGTAGGGAATGAGTGAGTGATTTCGGACACAACCTGTGTGTGTGTGCATCATAGCAGAACTCCATCTTGCAGAGAGCATTGAGAATTGTTGACATGCGGCCCTGTAGAGATAGAAAGGACATGCCTTCGTCTAAATAACATATATAACAATAACTTCTGGCTGTTTGTTTGTTAAATAAACACACAAGTTGTAGCGTTGTGGCCAAGCGGCAACCTCCGGCACAGTGCAGTGAAGCCTATGTGGAAGTGCCAAAAACCGCGATTCCTTGACTGGCCCCTAGGGGCAGGCTGCAGAAGGGAGCAAATTAGATTGACCCTCCTGTAAAAATGTCCAACTTCATGGTATTAAAACACTTATTTACAGCCTGGTTCAAAAACGTCTCTACTCTCAAAAGTAAAGGTCCCCCTCCATGACAACTCTGAGGGGGGTGAATTTTATTTATATCTCCGTAGTTACATTTTTTAAAATTCTGCATAATTAAGGGCGCTCCGCTTTGACTGACAGGTCAGTGCTATGTGTTACTAGTTGCTAGCTGCCACTAGCGGCCGCTTCGCCCCTTCGCTTAGCTAATGACTCGGCTAAATTGACGCATTGAACTTGATCCGTCCATTTCAAAGACTGTAAAAGGTTCATTTTGTGTGGAGTTGGTGTCGTTCGGATATTTTATGCAAACATTGGATTGATAAAAAGTCTTGCTGTGCTGTTGCTTGTTCTAACAGACCGTCAGAGAAGTCTGTGTTCCATTTTTTTCTGTGAGTAAAATTCTATAATTACATTATTTATATGTTAGTACTAATTATCTTGTATAGTGGTCCACACGTAGCTCTTTAATTAACAAGGGGCAGGATGTAGCTTCGGCATAGCAGGCATAGCATCGGTAGCATCAGAGTAGCATATTGCCTTGCTCCTTAGGCATGTTTTAGTCCATGAGCCCACCTTAGCTTCAGCTCTCTGCCTCTCTGGGGACTTGGGTGGAGTCAGCTTTGCCAAAATGGTGACTTTGGAAACTCCCAAAAGGCTTCATTTGCGCTTTTCAGAAACCTATGGGTGAGGTATGGAAGCCCATTTCCGCCACTTGATGAAAAAAAAACGTGATCTAATAACTCAAAATAATGAGATACTAAGTCAAAATAATGAGATGCTAAGTCAAAAATAATGAGATATTAAGTCAAAATAATGAGATACTAAGTCAAAATANNNATCTCATTATTTTGACTTACTATCTCATTATTTTGACTTACTATCTCATTATTTTGACTTAGTATCTCATTATTTTGACTTAGTATCTCATTATTTTGAGTTATTAGATCGCGTTTTTTTTTCATCAAGTGGCGGAAATGGGCTTCCATAGTGAGGTCACAGAGGCTACGTTCATTATTTTTGCAGTCTATGCCTATATCATACAATTCAACATTTTTCAGGGAACGCGTACATATAAGAATATCAAATGTGTGACATGGTATGTGTTACACCAGACAAAATGATGGGCCAACTCATCTCCCATGCAACATATTTATTTTTGCAGTAACTGTAAAAACAGCACAAGTACAGGTTAACATGGAGCGCATCGTCTGTACACTCTCTCATCACGTACTAACTCTACCTCTTTTACTGTATTACAACAATCAGAACACAACATCACAATAGTTCTGAAACATAAACATTCACAACATTTTTAAAGTTTTATCCACATACATCTTCTTTATGAAATGACAAAATGACAAAATGCATCTTAAGTTATCAACTACTACCTCAATAAACTCAAAATGATGTTTTACAGAGTTTTTAAACCATTGTTTTTATCCTTTTACCTACTGTATTTATTAAACTTTTTTTTTTATGACGGAGATCGGTAAACTCGCCAAACAAACGAAGCTGGTGGAGCTGATGACGGAGGTGAAACAACTCAAGATCCTTCTCCAAGAAAAGGATAAAAAGATCGAAGGTCTGGAAAAAAGGATTGATGATTTAGAGCAATTTACACGAATGAATGATGTTGTTATTTCTGGACTGGAGACCAAATGCCGAACTTATGCGAGAGTGCTTTCGGAAGAAGACAAAGGAGAAGACGCTCCTGTGGGTGAGTTGCAAACTTTGGAGAAACAAATTACAAGTTTCTTTGAAACCCATACTGTGACTATTGACGGTAAAAACATCTCGGCCTGCCACACGCTATATCGGAAGGACAAAATAACAAATCTACCATCTACCAAAATACTTTAATGAGAAATTGTAAGAACTCAAAAACATTGATGCAAACTGCTGTAGCCTTGATTTTTGATTTGTTTTTCCCCTTTCCTTTTTCTCTTTTTAACCAAGAGATTGGGTTGTCATGCAGTGAGGATGTTGAGATTTAGAAGTTTATTACTTCTGAGTGACCTTTTTACCTAATTTATGTGGAGTGATGTGGTGGGAGGATGGTAGTTTTTAATGTTTGACTCTCCCACCACAGCCCAGTCTCCATAGTGCAGCCTTCTGTTTTAGTCTGTCCAGTCTCTGGTAGGGTCTCACTTCCAGTGTCATTGTCAGTAGGTGAGGTTCCTTAGTCCGAAACTTAGTCAGTGTTATAGCAAACAACAAATGGGTAGAGTTTAACCTCCCCCTCAAAAAAACATGAACAATTTGACAAAAATCGTTTCAACCTTTGCTAATACCTCCAGTCCCAAAGAACTGTGTTTACAATCCATCCATTTATCAATTACTTCTTTTGACATTTTGAATTCTTAATTACACATTTTATAGTTACACTGGTTACACAGAGATTGTAAATGACTCAGGGCCCAAGAAAAAGACCCGACCAAGAAGCTTCTACACAGGATCTGATATCCTGTGCACTTGATCGCTGCTTTTTTTTCCCAGACTCTCACTCGTTTTAATTAACTGCCTCTGATAACATCATAAACTGAAATCTCCCACTATCCTATTCCCCTCCCCTGCCCACTTTTGCACAACAACTTGAGATTCAGACAATTTTGTGTGGTCAATATGCAGAAATTCCAGACATCAGAGAGGTGTCCTACTTACCTTTTCAGTTCAGGGCCCATAAGTTGTCTGAAAAGAATTGTTCCTCAAACCAAGTCCAGCGGTCCTCAAAACAGACACAATCTCAGAGTCATTCCAATCTGGGTTTTCGGCACCATTTGTTAGAATCCCAAAATGTTAGAATCCCCAAATATTAGAATCCCCCTGTTCATTGATTGGAAGCCCCAAGAAGAGAGCTGGAGAGAAGCTGATCTCAATGCAAGCTTTGTATTCTGGTCACATGTAATGGTACAGTGCTGGGTACACAATGACAGAGTTCAAGCAATCAGAATGCACACTCATCAAAACAATAGTTGATGTTTTATATTCTGGGGCCAGGACTGTCCCGTACAGAGGAGGTTGGACTCACACGCAACCGAGTGGTATCTGGACTTGTACAGCATCTTCATCAGAGAATGTAACATGGTTTTTACAAATCAAAATGTGTCTGGGTGTTATCTAGGCGGCGAGGGTACGATATTGAAAGAACAGCTTGAACAGAACAGTTGATTAGTACAATTAGAGTACAGTGGTACAATGATCGTATAGTGGAATATTTTAACACATAGACACTAATAATCAAATTTAAATAACAGATACATTCGGTACAGAGTGCCCTCTGATGACAAAACCTGTTAAACTGCATCTTAGCAAAATAGACATTAACAGCAGTGCTCTCAATAGAAAGTGACTTAAACAATAAAAATAAAATGGGGGGCAACCATTTTCATCTATTCATCTATATCATAGTGCCACATATGCAGGAGTTACAAGCCAAAACACTCTCACATTGATTATGGCGCCACCTGCTGGTGGACATTTGGTGAAATTTGGGAGACTTCCTCAGAGGCTTATGGGAAAAATTTGTTTTAAGTATGGTGCTGATAGGAGAGACTGTTGTCAAGATATTCTCCACTTCCTGTTTTGACTGTAACGCACAGGAAGTTGTTCCTTGTTTTGGATTATAACAATTCTTTGGATTACTTTTTACCCGAGATTCTGTGTGCAAAACTTCATGCAGATCTTGAGATCTCTTGTTGAGATATCATATTTTGGGATTTTGCGAAAAATCATGCCAGGCGGATGTGGGCTATATCCAGAGATTCAGCTGAACGCATTGAACACTTGTATCTTGGAATTTTAATTTGTGACATAGTATATGGGAGTTATGGGCCAAAACGCTTTTATCTCTATTGTAGCGCCACCTTCTGGTGGACATGTGTCAATTTTGTTGCCTGCCATCAGTGCAGCATACCAGCCAGCATAATGACGTTTACAGTTTAGGAAGGAACAATAATAATAAAACAATACATTTTTAAATATCTGAGCGGTTTCAATAGGGTTCCCCCTTGCCCCCCCCGGGCTTGGACCCCTAATTAATACTTTAATAACTAGTAACTTTATGAGACAGATTTAAGCAAATTGGCTATCATTTTCTCTGCTTACAGAGTGGTGCCCCATCTAGATGTGTCTTAGAGTAAATCAAGTCATATCATTTTTCATAATGAATAATTATTTGATTATAATTATTAATAATATTGATAGTGTTAGAGCGCGTTTGTTTTGTAGAACAGAAGAGAGGAGACTAAAATCCTTTTAACTATTTAATGTGACAGTAATGAAAGAGCGAGCATGGACCTTTATCTGTTCAGAAATCACAGTCTGCAAGCAGTTAGCTGCAACCACCTCACAGAAAAAGGGTACCTAACTTACTGTTACACAGAGTTTTATAATGAGAATGTGCAACTATCTGATTGGTCTAAACTGTTGGGGCAGTACTGTGGATTTAGACTCAGCTGCCCATCGCTGGCACACAAGTTATGTCCATAGCCTCTTGGTGCTACAGCTTTCTGACCACCGCCCTGCGGAAGGAAGACAACTATCCCCACAATTGCCCTTATTTGGCTTTTCCTATCTCATGTCTGAGGTCATCTTCACCTGGTTTATGACTTTGATGTAGCTTTCAATGGGCTTCTTGTGCTACATCTGCCTTCAGATATGTGAATATGTGTAGGGATGTTTATCTGTGTGTGTCTCTTGAAACGAAGTGTGTGCGCTGCGTACTCCCTCCCTCAGTACTGTGTGTCTCGAAACTCTGTTATCTGTGTGCTGGTACCTGTTGGTATGTGTGGCATATTTAATCTGTGTTTCAGGCCTTTTGTGGTTTATACTTTAAGCAGCATTTATTACTAGTGTCATGGTGTAGATAATTGCTAATTTTTTCCAACCCTAACAATAGCCATCTAAAACCCATATTCTTAACATTATGGTGCCACCCCCTTTCGAGGCATAACATCAATCCCGTTGTCCCAACAGCACTAACGGCAGTGGAAAACCAAATCTAGAAATGTAGCTGGTACCAAGAGTGTTGAGAAGAGTCAAGTCTTGCTGTACTTTGCAGTCAAAATGGGGCAAAAGTGTGTTCCTTTATTTTCATATATGTGATATCTTTCCCTGGACAGCAGACCATTATGTTTGAACATGTCATACAAAGTTGCAAATTGAGACCTCATTAAACCCTCCCGGTTCAAGAAGTCACCAAGTCCCAGCTACCCTGGTTTTATCCTCATCTTGTTTGAAATGTGTGTTACTCCACACCATGACCTCCTGATGCACAACAAAAAATGTGTTCTTTTCTCATGGAACGCGTTAATTGTTGTGTCCTTTTCCACCTAACACGGCCCATTTAAGCTTGCAGCATCTGCTCATAGGTTTATGTTTCAAATGATTATGAAAACAAATTCCCCTCTGTTGATGCTGTACCACCTCTCTGTCTACAAGCAGCTCTGGTTATTTGCTTTGGAAATCTAAAATGCAATTTCTTTGCATTTGAGTCTTTGGTTGGTGCATCATATGTAAGGTGGGGTACTGTACTAATCTGCCAATTTCTTGTATTTGTCACTGACTCAAAATCACACACACGTCACACACGAGCCATCTGGAAGAGTAAAGTGTCCATTGAAGAGAGAGTCTCTTGTTCACTGTCAAAAGCTACAGTACAAGCCCTGAGGCCAGAAGCTCAACCCATCGCTGGGCACCTGGCTCCAAGCGTCAACATAAAGCTCCATTGTCACGGCAGATGTAGTTAGGCTAAATGATAAAGTCAGTATTGTTCTTTTCTATGAGCCCTGTCTGGGTCTCTGCTACCAGATGTTTAATTTCACACTGCTTTACAGATGTCTTCCTGAGTGTATATGTGTGTGGCCTTTTATTATAACGTTGACGAGATATAGTGATGTCTTTTTAAATGAAGATGTATGACTAGGTTCATCTGGCCTTTGTATTGGACTGGACATGCCTGCCTACTACTCCCACCACTGGGATGTATCTGTGATGCTGAAAATGGCTGTAGAGCTACAACCAGTTGAGTCATAAACAATCCAAAAAGATGTGGTGTAGGTTGATTGTTCTCTCTCATTAACAGGATAACATTTTGGTTGTAGTAGTCATACAGGATCTAAATACTTCTTCCACCACTGGCAGTGGTAAGTGGTGTTTTTTCTTCACATGTAACAACAACAAAAAAGTTAATGTGCAAACTTTCGTTTTTATTTACAACAAGATTTCAATTCAAATAATATTCATTCATTCATCTTCCGAAACCGCTTATCCGGGTCAACCCGGGTCACGGGGGGCTGGAGCCGATCCCAGCTGCATTGGGCGTAGGCGGGGTACACCCTGGACAGGACTCCAGTCTGTCGCAGGGCTGACACATAGAGACAGACAACCATTCACGCTCTCATTCACACCTACGGGCAATTTAGAGTCACCAATTGAACCTAAGTTGCATGTTTTTGGACTGTGGGAGGAAGCCGGAGTACCCGGAGAGAACCCACGCACACATGGGGAGAACATGCAAACTCCGCACAGAAGGGCCAGGGGCGGGGATCGAACCCGCAACCCTCTTGCTGTGAGGCAAGAGTGCTAACCACTACACCACCAATTCAAATAATATACGACAGTAAATTGTTTCAGTTTACTGACAGGACATAATGGCCTCACCGATAGCCTGGTTGCTGTGCATTTGGTTGCCGTGATAAGCATCTCCATCTGGTTAGATCTGGGAACTCATTCCATTCCGCTAGGAAGTGCTCTTCCACGGATGCTGTGCAGAATGCAACTTGCAACAACAATGTCTAACACAAAAGCAATAGCAATATCATTGTGCTTGGACAGAAACTACCAGCGACCTTTGAGTTGAGGCATTTTTCTACCACCATCCTTGCTGAGATCAAATAGTAGTTGAAGTTTTACTGCTGTTGGTCAAGAGCATGGTGGTTGGTGAAGCCCTTCATCAACCATTTTCTGAGAGGGTATGCCAGATCTCCATTGATGTGGACAGGAATTTCCACTCCATTAAGAGAAATGTATTTCTTTGGGAAGTACAATGTAGAGAAAAAAAAGAAGACTTGAAGCAAGATCTTAGTTAATCATGGCACATTTAGCATTTTACATTATTAATGACTAAAATGTCACAAAAAGCAATTATATAATTATAATTATTTGGCATTCTTAGACCGTTCCTTTATGTTGAATATATAAAATTACAATTACAGTATCGAAAAAGACCAGTTTTTAAAAGCCACAAGGTGTCAATGATATGTCAATGTGAAACTATTCCAAATTATTTAGTGTATAAACATCCTTGATCACCCGTCTACATATATATTATCGATAAACTGTTTATGTCTAATCACCTCACGCTGGAATAGGTATCCACCTCGTCAGTGGTGGGTAGTCAGGTGAGGCAGGGTAGGCACTGAAAACTTGAAATGTGTTGTTTTAACAGTACAAGGAATGCTACTACTCAGGAGAGCTTGTTTTCAAAGCTAGCGTATGTGAATACAGCAGGACTATTGCGGAATGCACTATGACAGTGCCTAAAAACACACTGAACCTTTTTTCTTGTGAACGTTCATTATGTCTACTTATACTAGCATTCTTGGTTCATTTATGAGACAATGTGAGGTTAGTTTTGTTACTTTTCTTACTGAAAGTTTCGGCGTCGCGCTTCCGCCTTCGTCAGAGCTGTCCAAGCGGAAGTGTTACGCCGAAACTGTGTGTGTTTTTAAGCACTGTCATAGTGCATTCCGCAATAGTCCTGCTTTATTGCTGTAAAGATCTGTGCCGGCTTTTCACTCAGGACATTCATAGAAATTCCACAAAGGTGTGATATTCGGGACGATTCATAGTCATTGTCTCATAAACGAACCAAGAATGCTACACACTGGACCTACTGTACGCAAATGCTTACTGCACTTAATGCTTCTGCCACTACCCTCCGCCCACTTAGTAGATCTGACCACAACCTGATCCTGCTGGCTTCAGAGTATGTTCCTCTTGTCCAGTGGCAGCCTGTCCACACAAGGACTGTGAGAGGGTGGACTCAGGATGCTGTAGAGGCACTGCAAGACTGCTTTGAGTCAACAGAGTGGAATGTGCTCTGTGAACCACATAGGGATGACATCAACAACATGTCTGACTGTATCACAGATTACATAAATTTCTGCGAGGACATTACCATTTCCACGCCGACTCTTCACTGCTTCCCAAACAATAAGCCGTGGATTACCAGTGACCTGAAGGTTCTTCTGAACAAGAAAGCCTTCAGGTCAGGGGACAGACAAAGACTGAGGGTATGTCCACACGTACGAAAACGATCTTTTTCCTCTCCGTTTTCCCTGGCATCATATTTGCGTCCACACGGATCCATCTCAATACGCTTCTTCATATGCCAGGCCTATAGGTGGCGCTGTTTCAATTTCAGAAATTCACAAAAAAACGGAGAGGAAGAGACGGAGCATGTGCACAAAGCTTGAGCGCTGTTTACAAATCGGCAGTAGAAGAACCCATCAG
>CAFUXE010001206.1:330902-342820 GCA_903364295.1 Serranus cabrilla | reverse complement strand
TTGTTTCCAAAGCATGATGCATTTGAATTATGCTGTGTATTTGCTGGATAGAATGAACAAAATCCATACATTTTCAATAGTTTTTTTTTTTGTATATTATTAATTTTAGTGAATGGTAGGATTTTATTAAACATGTTTTGTCAGGAAATTATCAGTTTTTCCCTTGAATTTTTTCAAGTCATTTAAAATTTTACAGGGTCAAAGTCAGTGTCATTCTGAACAGAACTGGAAAAAATTTGAACTTGAACAAAAACATCTCACAGTTGCAATATGAGGAAAGTGTCAATGAGTTACAATGCATTTTGATTTTGGAGATTACTTTGATTTTAATTTTCTCAAATATTTAAGTAAAAAAAAACAACTAATTTACAGATGATCATAGGCAAAATGAACATGTTCTGGTCAAAAATGCACAAGGATATAGCCAAACAAACTTTGAATAAATCATTTTATTCTGTGGTGTAGAGATGACTTATGGAAAAAAAAGGTTAAACCCAATGAAAGAAAAAAACCACAACTTTGCAAGTAACATTTTAGGTTTTTATTGTGATTATTATTCATCTTCCAAAACCGCTTATCCGGGTCACCCCGGGTCACGGGGGGCTGGAGCCGATCCCAGCTGCATTGGGAGTAGGCGGGGTACACCCTGGACAGGACGCCGGTCTGTCGCAGGGCTGACACATAGAGACATTCGCGCTCTCATTCACTCCTACGGGCAATTTAGAGTCACCGAATGAACCTAAGCTGCATGTTTTTGGATTGTGGGAGGAAGCCGGAGTACCCGGAGAGAACCCACGCACACACGGGGAGAACATGCAAACTCCACACAGAAGGGCCACGGGCGGGGATCGAACCCGCAACCCTCTTGCTGTTAGGCAAGAGTGCTAACCACTACAACACCGTGTGGCCTTTCATTCATTCATCTTCTGTACCGGTTATCCGGGTCAACCCGGGTCACGGGGGGCTGGAGCCGATCCCAGCTGCATTGGGCGTAGGCGGGGTACACCCTGGACAGGACGCCAGTCTGTCACAGGGCTGACACGTATAGACAGACAACCATTCACGCTCTCATTCACTCCTACGGGCAATTTAGAGTCACCGATTAACCTGAGCTGCATGTTTTTGGACTGTGGGAGGAAGCCGGAGTACCCGGAGAGAACCCACGCACACACGGGAGAACATGCAAACTCCACAGAGAAGGGCCACGGGCGGGGATCGAACCTGCAACCCTCTTGCTGTCAGGCAAGAGTGCTAACCACTATACCACCGTGTGGCCTTGTGACTATTAAAAAAAAAAGAACACAGTGACGAATAGAATGGTCTTCTCCCGGTGCTAGGAAACCAGCAGCTGAAGGAGTTTGGCAACCACCACAACATTGAGGCTGTTTCCAAGAACTTTGTACTGCTGCTTGGTAGTGATCTGCTCTGGAAAGGCTGTAAAATACATTAGAATGACAAAGAAAGAAAATAAGTTAACACTTGGTGTCAAGCCTGGCTTTTAATAATCCTAATATCGAATAGCAATCCCATCATTTAGTAGCCTCACCCTACATATTAAATTAAACATGAGGATGGGATCTAAAATTCCCTATGTAAGCATAACCATTCCTGTCTGTGGTTGGCTCACTGCCTAGCCACCATTCTGGGTCCCTGCAACCAGCTCTCGTGGCTAAATGATCATGTTCCTGCTCGGGTTCAGTTCTATCAACAATTGTGGTGTTAAGATTGAAAACCGTGTTCCGTTTTTTTTTTTTTAATCTCCAAATATTCTTCTTTTCTCTCATGGCGGGTTCAGTGTAGCTTAAAAACCACTGATAGAGACTTAACGAGTCAAAGCCACTAATCCCTCAAGCATGACAACACCCACTGTACATTTTAAAACAAAAGTAGCACATTTCTATAATCATATTATTACATAATCATAACATCCCTCTCCCCATAGATAGATCATATTTTTATGGAAGCCCATTTCCGCCACTTGATGAAAACAAACGCAATCTAATAACTCAAAATAATGAGATACTAAGTCAAAATAATGAGATACTAAGTAAAAATAACGAGATAGTAAGTCAAAATTATGAGATGCTAAGTAGAAATAATGAGATAGTAAGTCAAAATAATGAGATGCTAACTCAAAATAATGAGATACTAAGTCAAAATAATTAGATAGTAAGTCAAAATAATGAGATAGTAAGTCAAAATAATGAGATAGTAAGTCAAAATAATGAGATAGTAAGTCAAAATAATGAGATGCTGAGTCAAAATAATGAGATACTAAGTCAAAATAATGAGATGCCAAGTCAAAATAATGAGATGCTAAGTCAAAATAATGAGATAGTAAGTCAAAATAATGAGATACTAAGTAAAATTGCCTCATTATTTTGACTTACTATCTCATTATTTTGACTTAGCATCTCATTATTTTGACTTAGCATCTCATTATTTTGACTTACTATCTCATTATTTTGACTTACTATCTCATTATTTTGAGTTATTAGATTGCGTTTTTTTTTCATCAAGTGGCGGAAATGGGCTTCCATATATTTGTATGTTTTGTTCACCTTCGTGTTTTTTTGTTATTTTAAGGACAAAAAAATCTTTACTGTTAACTGGATTTTAGAGGCCTGAAAACAGGGGATCCCTTAGCATAGGTGGCTGCAGACATTTGGAAAGATTCACAGTAGGAAAAAAAAAGATGCACACAATCTGAAAAAGGGGGCTGCAGGAGACAGACCTTGATTTAGTCTTAAGACTGTTTGACTTACAGAAGTTTTGAGGAAAGCCCATGAGATTGGCAACTTCCCTGGGGGTGAAATAGCGGAGCTTCAGTTTCAACAGCCGCTGGAGTTTCTCATCCTCAGAGCACTGGTCCAAACCTTGAAACACAATGTCCACCTGTTGTGCACATAAAGCAAAAGCCTTCAGCACAACAAAATAATCTAAAAATAAGAACTATGTTCTGTACTCTGTATCTGAAGAGGTTTTGATATCCTTCTATTAGTTCTATGACATTCAACAACTCGGATTACAAGGTCCTGGAATTCTTTCAGTGTGGATACATTGCAAGAACTAGCTTATTTAGCAGTAAAGTCGGACAGCCAAAGCCTCACTGACTCAAATTGTATTCATTTGCTCAACTTACCTTTAAATACAAACCAAGAAATCCACCTCAGGTTGTATTTGACTGTATACTCTTGTTAACGCCTGTTTTAAAATCAAAACCTACCTCTGTTTCCATGCAGCACTGCAATACTGAGCCAGTTCCCTCCACATACCGCCCATAACTATGGATAAAACACATGAACACAATCAATAACTGCATTATGAAGTCATCCTTTTAACAGTGACCAACCAACCAGACAGAAACAGCAGGTATGCGATACACTGTAGCTTATTGAGACATTATTGAGCATTATTGAGCATTATTGAGTGGCGGTGATCGCCTTTCTTGTCTGTCCATGTTTCCGCGGCATATGCATCCTCTGGCCAACAGAGGGCGCTGTGGGGTGAAGTCTGCCATCTCTGATTGCCTTGTTACCAATGCTGTTAATTGAGGGCAGCTGTGTTACAAACCTTAACTGGGGGGTGGTCTAATACATTTGTTGAGCACTGTATATATATTACATTTCAATATGTATTATACATCATCTTCCGAAACCGCTTATCCGGGTCAACCCGGGTAACGGGGGGCTGGAGCCGATCCCAGCTGCATTGGGCGTAGGCGGGGTACACCCTGGACAGGACGCCAGTCCGAGGCAAGAGTGCTAACCACTACCCCACCGTGTGGCCTGTATTATACAATACATTTCAATATATTAATAGTCACATTTGTTTCAGCATCACCTATTACCGATACTTCTGCTGTTATAGTCATCATTACTATTATCATACGTCTTAATTCTATGATGATTATTACTGCAGTTATTACTGACACTATTTCTGTTCCATTGACTATCATATTCAACATCAGCACGTCTACTTTCATTAGTTATAGACATCCTTACCCTCTTTGTGCTATTATTTTGTCACTTGCATCTCTGTCTTAGGGGACATAAAGTTTTAATTTTGGGACATGGTCAGTCCTTAACTGAATTGAGTTAAGCTAGTGACGGTTAGATGAAGTGTACCCACCCTTTGGTGAAGCAGACAGACCTCCTGCATGTGGGCCGAACAATGTCCAACAGCAGAGAATATCGCAACAGTGTTTTCGGAGGAAGGAGATAGTGTTCCATGTTTACTTCAGTCTGTGGTTCCAGGAAGACTTGGATCTGCCTGACAGAGAGATCGTTGTTCTGATTAATCTTCCTCTGGGCATCTTTTTTTGTCTCTAATTTATACAGGACACTGTCCCCCTGCATTTCATCTTCTGGCTGGCAGGTACCCAGGTGGGGACGTCTCAAGTCTTCAGGCTGCTCAGGGGAATCACTCTCAGTAGATTGTGGAAAGGCATCTAAAACCTAAGATGACATACTTTATCAAAAGCTTTATATGGGAGGACTAGTATTGTGAGGGACTAACATAATCCAGCAGTCAACAAACGTAGTCATTTAAAAGGGTCAGTTCACCCAAATTATTAAAACAGATAAAAATCATTATGATACTATGGAAGCCCATTTCCGCCACTTGATGAAAAAAAAACGCAATCTAATAACTCAAAATAATGAGATGCTAAGTCAAAATAATGAGATGCTAAGTCGAAATAATGAGATGCTAAGTCAAAATAATGAGATACTAATAATTGAAAGCCACACTACTTTGGTGTGACCATTACGATTGTCCACATAAGTACAAATGACAATGTAGTAAAATAGTGTTGGTTTTATTGAGTGTTCTGTACATAAAGTTAAGTATGGGATGCATCTTGGTCCCCAATTTCCACTGAATCCACCCCAACATCGACAAGGTGAGTCTTTGACGCCGGACCCGATATCAGTGTGTCAATTTGACTTAGTATCTCATTATTTTGACTTAGCATCTCATTATTTTGACTTACTATCTCATTATTTTGACTTAGTATCTCATTATTTCGACTTAGCATCTCATTATTTCGACTTAGCATCTCATTATTTCGACTTAGCATCTCATTATTTTGACTTAATATCTCATTATTTTGACTTAGCATCTCATTTTTTTGACTTACTATCTCATTATTTTTGAGTTATTAGATAGCGTTTTTTTTTCATCAAGTGGCGGAAATGGGCTTCCATATGATACAGATACAATTTCTTTGAAAAAAAAACTTAAAAATGAGGCATGTTTTTTATTTAGTTACTACTTATGATAATTTTTAGTAGTATGCCTGCCACATCCTTATATTCATATCAAGATATGCTTACTTTGTGGGCCTTTTACTTTTAAAAACTGCCTAGCTCTGGTTTTGTTGTTCAGTGTTTCGGTTTGTGTACTGAATGTACTATTAAAGTGAACGGGACCCCTTGATTTACTTTCTGCCTCTCTGAATGTGATACATTCACTGTACATAATAAACAATGAAAGGGGGCCCTGTGAGAGTTCAGTCACTCAAGCATATATATACATATATGGAATTTGTGTACCGTTTACTAAAGACAAAATATAGTCCGTAATCTGTGCCACAATTTTTACTCAACGAAACAATTATAGACATGGCAGATTTTTAATAGGTTTTGTACCAAAAAGGGTTAAGGGTGTGATTAATATACAATATGAATAGGTCCAACATTTGTTGACACTGGACACACTAAATGGTTTCTTTAATACATTTCATAATCAGGGTACATTGTCAGCAAGCCTTACCTTTAAACTGTGGGTGCCAACGTTTTCTTTTGAAATCTTAGCAGTCAGAAAATAGCGCAGTCTTGAATTTGGGATCCCAACCTGGATTCATGAATAAAACAGTGATACAAACATATATAACTTACAGTGCAGATGTATTTAATCAAATTAGTCATACAACGTAACTTACACTTGTGGGTGAGACCATAATCTCCTGTAAAGCGTATCCACATCCCATGAGTGTTTTCACCAAACATTCCCTAGAGAATAAAGGTAGAATATGAGGACAGAGAGAAGAATCAAATGAAAACTCTTCACCCATACAACACCAATAAAGTAGTTAATAAAATAACTTTACGATCTCCAAGGGGGCAATTTGTTTTATAGCCAGCCGTACAGACATCACAATTTTGAATCAAAAGATTCAAAAACAATAAATAAAAACCTAAAATACAACATTTACGGACTTTTTACCTTACCTCTTATTGTGCATTATTTCGAAGATGAATGGCGGGCGGAATAAAATAATTCCTACGTCTATTTGTACTGCATATAGGCACAGTGTATGTGCGACCAGACGGAAGCAACTAATGGTGTGTTCACACCGGGGTTGGTACCGGTGCCTAGTTGCGAACCACTGGTTCCACAGCGGCACCAACTCTTTGCTGGTCTTGAACCACGAACTGATTACGTCAGGGGCTGGGGCGGGGTTATCGTGACTTACACGGCAATACGAAAACGTGTATTATTAAGTTTATTTGATATTTTTAATGCAGTGTTATTGATACGGCCGCTTACGCCGGCCGGCTCGCTAACGCCAACCGTATCAATAACATTGCATTAAAACATATCAAAAGAAATGAATAGTTAGCGAGCCAGCCGGCGTTAGTGAGCTATCAATAGCTTACAGTGTTATTAAAACGTAACACCAGTCCATGGCGATCAAGATGAGCACCACGCATGTGTTGTACCAGTGGTGTTTGGGTGCCAGTGTCGGCTCGAAAAGACAGGAGCAACATTGTAACATTGTATTCTGCTGCCGTTGTTGTTATTTTAGTTGCCGAGTGAGCGGAGACGTATACAGACTATACTGTGACGTAATCACGTGGCTCTCAAGCCAGTGTGAAAGCAAACGGGTTCGGAGCTGGTTCGCAGGTCGTTGCTGCGAACCAGCACAAGCACCGGCTCCGAACCGGCCGGGCACCGGCCCCCGGTCTGAAAAGGGTATAAAACTCCCCAGAAAGGGGGTGTGACTGGGCTTTTTTCATGACCCTGGCCTAATGTAGCAGGATCAGATTATGCAGGCTTATGCCAGGATTTTGCTGCACACCTTTCCTATAAAGTGCAACTGGTTTAAATTTTGTTAATTAATTGACCCATACCAACTGATAAAAGAAAAAGGTCAACACAGATTAAATAAAACAAAAGTGTTGTCCACATTAAAAGCATGTAATTGCAGATGAAAACGCATCCGCTGGTGAGCTTTCTTGCATACAGCATCCACTTGAATATATAGTCAGCTTATTGTCAAATACGGAGCAAAGATATTTGTATTGCTGGACACACTTCACAATCAGGTCATTAATATGTACAGGAAAGACTATGGTAGGATTCTTTCCAAAATCTACAGTCATCTCCTTGGTTTTGGATACATTTCTGTTGTTTATACATCAGTCCGTAAAATCTGCTATGATAAGGCGATGATATGGGTCAGTACTGTTGAGGAGAGACACGATCACCGAATCACCAGCATATTTCAACACCCCGAATGTTGGCTTTGGCACTCGGTGTAGTCCACAAATAAAAAAGGTGAAAGGAAACACCCACTGGGGGTATTCAGTAAAGCAGAAAAAACATCAAATAAAACACTGTTTCTTTTCTTACACGTTGTGACCTCTCGGGTTAAAAAAAAAAACAAACATCCACCAGCCAATATTCTAACAAACATTGTAAATGCTTCTTAGCCTTTCTGCTAAAATATGTGGTTGCGAAAGTCAGAACTCGAGACTTACAAAGGTCATGCAAGACACAGGTTGGGAGCAATTTCTTGTTAATTTGAGTCATTATTGTCCATATATGCGCCACTTCCTGTTTTTCCTGCAACCTACAGGAAGTTATTCCTTTGTAACTCTGGCATTTTTTGAGTTATCCAAATCATTTTTATATTGCTTAGTCATGGGGTACCACAGATTCTATCTAACAAATTGTATGCAGACGTGACTCTGCGCCTTGAAGGAATGTGAAAAAGTAAATTGAGCTTTTTTTGTGATTTCTCAAAAAGAGATTTTAAGGCGGATGTGGGCGTGGCTTATATCAAACAATTCAGCAAATCTAGCGAACGTGTACATGTAAAAATATCTAATGTGTGACAGGAGTTACAAGCCAAAACGCTCTCACATTGATTATGGCGCCACCTGCTGGTGGACATGTGTGGAATTTGGGAGACATCTTCAGGGGCTTATGGGAAACATTTACTCTAAGTATGGTGTTGACAGGAGAGACTGCACCACTTCTTATTTTGACTGTTACGCACAGGAAGTTGTTCCTCAGTTACTTGCACAGTTTTTGAAATTATAACAATTCTTTGAATAACTTTTTACTTTTGGGTTCCAAAGATTCTGTGTACAAAATTTTGTGCCGATCAAACCAAGCGCCTCGGAGGAGTTTGAAAAAGTTGAGACAGCATATTTCGCGATTTATCAGAAAATCTTTCCAGGCGGTAGTGGGCGAGGCCTATATCCAGAGATTCAGCTAAAAAAAGTGGGTACAGAGACATGCGGTTGTTTCTTTTATCATGTTATATATGTTGTATTTTATTGTTTTTGTGACTTTCGTGGCTGATACTTGACCAGGTCTCTCTTGTGAAAGAGATTGAAATCTTTATGGGACTTCCTGGTTACGTAAAGGTTAAATAATAATTTACAATAATAAAACCGCCTCTTACGCTGTGAACAACCCTGAACTAGGGGTGCCCTGGTGACCTATGGTTGTGCATATGTAATTATGGATCTTTTAGGTGTATATTTCTGATATACAATCATTACATAGTACATTTTCCAAGTACTGGCCATTTTTTTGTTCAGAAAAAATGTGGAAAGTAGAAATAGACTGGGGTTTTTGATACTGTGAACATTGTCAATTGTGAACAATGTATTACATCACACATATGTCAGGCCCTCTTTGTTTATTTTCACATTAGAGAGCTGGCATCTAAGCTCATGTTTTCATAATTTCCACAAGTGTGACTACTTCTGGGTACAAACAGTGCAGTCTTTGCTAGATATAACTCATCTCAGATACCGCATTAACCCTTTATTTTTGTAAGACGATCCAATTTTCTTATGTTTTAAAAACAGATCAATGCGTGTCTTTTTAAGTTCATTTAACAGAGCACTTGACTTTCAGAATGCTAAGAACAGTACATTTGAAATTGTAAAACTGAAGTGTAGGTAGGAACAAAGACATGGTTTATCTATCAAACATGGCATTCACAGATTGTTCTATTGACATGATTAAGATTTTCTGATAAGACAAAAAAGAAATCATAACTGCCTACCTACTCTCTATGCTGCTGCCTAAGGGTACGGTGAGCTTTCAGGCCTTTGTTGGACCCTTGCTGTCTCCATTATTACCTGGCAGCGGAGATCTCAAAGCCTTTCACATTCTCCAGCAGGATGAAGCGAGGCAGCTTGGACAACCTGTTCATATTTAAGAGAAAGAATAAGTGTTTATTGACAGATAATATGCAAATTATACTGATATAATGAAGATATATTAATATTAGAACACTAAAATAAAAACATATAATAAATTCCTAACATTTAGTAGCAATTCAATTTTTTTTGGAAATGTCGCTCCGCCGGTGTCCGTGCCGGATAACGGTGGTGTGTTAAATGTTTACCGGAAAACGACAAATATTTAATCGCCGAGGCTAGTAGCCTGTTTTACGAATTTTACAGTTGGGGGGTTATATATTCTTTTTTTTTTAATGGTATCTTTATTTGGAACGGACAGCAAAGTACAATCACATGGTATCATCAGTAAAAGCAGAAATAAATGCCATTCCAGTTTTTGTTTTATATACAGAAATTGTGCAACATCAGTCAAAAGGGTCCCAAGAGTGTACAAGCGCAAATCGGGGGTTTGCAGATCCCACTCTCCAGTAATAACATAAACTGTGTGCGATTGGTGTTATATTCACATCAGCGGGAGCACAGTTAACATCCTTAGGCCCATGTTGACCCGTTGACCAAACTAGATCACTTAGGGAAAATTCTCGTACAGCTTAATAAAGAGTAGAACATGTAACTATACACAGAACCCATGTGGGGTTTACAAAACCAAGTCATAAACTAAACAGATTGCAAAGCAAAATAACCAGTGCAATCAAAGAAAGTCCGCTCTCTTGGGGGCAATGAATGAAATCGGGGGTTATATATTCTTAATGATGTTTCAATGATAAATGATACAACTTGCTTTGGTTTGTCACTATATAACAAACAAACACCACAGAGTTGTATCCACTACAGGTATTCGATACAACAGCCTATCACAATTACCAGACTCGGGAACTTCAAGCTGACTCCGAACTGCGTACACGAGCTGAGACCTGACGTGAGATCTGATCGTACCCTCCGCTCACGTCCAAATTGATAAATGCCGAGTTTTGCGTAGAAATGATCGTACGACCACTTTTCTGCTTCACGCACATTTCGTAAATGAGGGCCATTATGATAATGTTATAGATTGAAGAAATGATACTGCATTTTATAAACAACTAAACGTAATGCCCCCGATTATTAATATAGTGAATTAATAATGTCTGCTACCTGATTTAATAGGAAACTCATTTTAGAGACTAATGGTGTAAATATTCAAGAGAACAGTAATTAACTCCCGCGAGAGAAACAACCACCTTACATATAAATCAAAACAGATTTTTCCATCACCTTACTACAAGCTACAACAATAGGTTCCCATGGAAATGTGATACATACAGAAAGTACTACTGTAACTGCAAGACTCTGTTCATTGGCATATATGTAGCATTACAGCTAAACAAGTTTAGGGCTGCACCTAACATTTGTTTTTTTCTTATGATTGAATCTCTTGATAATTGTTTTTGATTAACTGATTAATCCATTGACAAATTTATGCCAAATAAATATCAAAAACTTGTCATTTGTAATTCATTATTATATTCAATAATTTTCTCTTTAAACAAACACATATGAAATTAATGTGACAGCTTGTTCCATGCAAATAAAAGCAATGTAGAGTAATGTAATCTACACGCAGGCAATCAAACAATAAAATACATTCATACAAATTTAAAAAGTTAAGTCACTTTCTAGAGTAATACAAAAAGTCTGTGAGAAAATCAACTTGAACTAAAAACTTATAATTTAGGAAAGCCTAACTTTAACAGAAATAAGCTCCCCTCCTGTCGTGTGCCCCTTTTTTGTGTTTTTTTTATTTATTATGTTTTTATTGATAAATATATCAATAATTATATTGATAATATCCTTGTCAGGATTTGGGAACACAACCACCAGGTTTACCCTGGGTGAGACCTTTGACATGTTCTATAATGTTACTGGTACTGAACTTTCCCACTCCCTTGAACACATCTAATTGCTACGTTGCGTTAGTGGTTCCCTTGATATCAGAATTTTCATAAACTAATTCTGATGCTGAAAAAGAGATATACTTCATTTGATAACTGGACTATTGTCCGGTTGATCATACTGAGAATGCAACTGTTGGACAAACGTGATACTTCAGTCTGACTATTTCAGGAACAGACTTAACGTATGCACTGTCAGAACTTGAGTAAGTGGTTGCTTCTTGTGACAGGCTGATCATGAAAGGATACATTCTTGTAACGCTTCAATGTACAAGAATAGCTGACTCTGAGCCAAGACTATATAACAGGGGTGTCAAACTGATCCGGTAAAGGGCCGAGTGGCTGCAGGTTTTTGTTCCAACCAAGCAGGAGCACAGGTGATACTGATAATTAATCAACTGATTGCATGATTGGATTCAGGTGTGCTTCTGCCACTCTGCCTGAAACCCCTGTTCTAGATGACAAAAAAACTAATTATAGTATGTCCAAAATTGGTCATAGTGTAGTTCACCAAAAGAAAATTTAAATGCTGTTGGAC
>CAFUXE010001206.1:277225-289382 GCA_903364295.1 Serranus cabrilla | reverse complement strand
GGATTACTATTTTAACAGTGGGAAAAGAGAGGGATGGCCAGAGATGGGCAATATTTTTTAGGTGGAAAAAGGCTGATTTGATATCTTGGTTTACATGTTGTTCTAAGATGAGGTGGCTGTCAAAAATGAGTCCAAGGTCAGAGAGGAGTTGTGCAGGTTGAGGCAGAAGTTGTGGGTGGTTTTGGTGAGGTATTGGGACCAATGATTATTATATCTGATTTGTCATAGTTGAGTTGAAGGTAGTTTGCTTTCATCCAGGATTTTATTTCTGTGAGGCAGTTGGTCAGCGTGGAGTGGGTTGCAGTGGAAATGGTTTTGGTGGAGATGTCAAGTTGGATGTCGTCGGCGTAGCAGTGGAAACGGAGGCCGTGGTGACGTATGATGTTGCAGAGTGGGAGTATGTAGAGGATTAACAGAAGAGGACCAAACACAGAACCCTGGGGGACGCCTTGGGAGTGAGGAGCAGTGGAGGAGGTGCAGTTATTGATGTAGATGAATTGATGTTGGTGAAGGTATGATTTTATCCAGGAGAGGGCAGTGCCAGTGATGTTGAGATTTGATTCCAGGTGGGAGAAGAGGATGGTGTGGTTAATTTTGTCCAGGGTAGCAGTGAGGTCAAGGAGGATGAGGAAGCTGACGTGTCCAGAGTCGGAGGAGAAGAGGAGGTCATTAGTGACTCGGAGAAGGGCTGTTTCAGTGCTGTGTTGTGAGCGTTAACTGGCTTAGAATTCTTCATACAGGTTATTTGAGGTGAGGTTGGTTTTTGGTTCCAGTATTTTAGACGAAAAAGGGAAGTTGGAGATGGGATGGAAATTACAGGAGTTATCAGGATCAAGACCAGGTTTCTTGAGGATGGGTGTGATGACAGCAGTTTTAAGGGAATTTGGGGGACAGAGCCAGTGCTGAGGGAGGAGTTGATAATGGCAGTGATCAGCGCGGAGATGGAAGAGAGGCTGTCCTTTAGAGGAATAGATGGGATGGGGTTGAGAGTGCAGGTAGAACATTTCATGCTGGCCATGAGGGTGGATAGTACCTATAATGAGGTGTCCTTGATCAAGACCCTTAACCTGCCTGCTCAGTGAAGCTGCTCAGTAGCCAACAGATTTTCAGGTGTAATTGTACCTGTGTCAATTATGAACAGTGCAGTATAACATGGCCTGAGTGTATTCAGTTATTTTGCATGTTTTTGTGTCTTCTTGTCTGCAGGTAATCTGGATCTGACTGGTCCTAAACAGGTGTTTAAAGCAGAGAATAATCCCTGGGTCACCCCCATTGCAGACCAGTTCCAGCTAGGCGTCTCCCATGTCTTTGAATATGTTCGCTCGGAGACCTATAAGTAGTAAGTACCACTAATACACATCCTCACTGGCAACCAACAGCTCACAGTACAAGGGTGGTAGCTCTCTTGTTTCCTATGCATTTTATCATGATAGGTTGCCACTGTATTTGCAAACTGCATTTCTCTGTTTAGCAGCAGTAGCACAGCACTGTTGATGCTATATACTAAGAAGCCATAAAAGCCCAAATTTGGTGGTCTTTTGCACTTTTTAATGCCACTATTGCGTCACATACATCGATCTTTATCATTGCATATTTTGATGAGTTTGCTTACCTGATTGTCAACATAATCATTGTAAAGGGGAATAAGGTTTCTTGTGTGTTATGCCAATTCCTGACTGATCAAAACGTTTGTAATTAAGAATCATTACACCTTATCATTACATTTAATTCATTTATTAGCACAAGCGTTATTCAAGTACGTTCAAACTTTATTTTGAAGAAAGATTGCAACTGACCTCTGTTAACAGCAGTGTTTCCTCTAATTTGCATTGTGGGGGCTACCACTACTAGCTTACTCCTAGCTTCTTCTCTTACTGGCCCTCATTTATCAATCAAATGTAGAAACCAGCGCAGATCAGGGCATATATATCATCTTATGTTAGAGTTCTCATGTGATTCATCAAACATTCGTTCCTCTCCAATCACAGCATTAGAATGATCAGGCCTTGACAAATGAGGCGGCTGGAAACAAGCGTAATTTAAATAACACGCCCTAATATATACGGCTTTGCCCCAAGAGTTTATAACACCAAAGGACGTAATACGATCAAAAAGAGGATTTTCTTTATTTTTTTTTTTTTTTAAATCACCTTTATTAGCAAAGTGCACCGTTACAAATAACAACACACGAGTGAAATCATGATCGAAATAGACATTTCAAACAGGTACAGACATGCTCAGCATGAGGTTTATGAAATAAAAGTATATTTTTGCATTCGTTGTTTTGTATTCAACAAGTTCAGTGAATATTTCAAATTTGGACCACAGATTTAAAGTTTTCACAGCTTTGTAATCGCTGGAGATAAACAATGTTTTAAAATAAGTTTTTAATTCCGAAACAAGAGGAATTTCCAAACCAACTGGATTTGTTTGGCAGCATAAAAAGTTTCATCCAAGGAAATCAGTGCAGTGGTCAGCAAAGCAGCAGCGGACAATCAAACTCCCGGAGAGGTTGGAATAATAAATTTATACATCCGTGATATGTATAGTCTAATAGCCTATATAATATGCAAATTACCGGATTTTAAGGCGCAACATCAATTAATGACTCAAAGACGGTCTAATTTCATACATAAGGTGCACCGGACTATAAGGCCCTTTAAGCGAAACAAAACAGTCAGATAAGTCAAACTTTATTCAACTGATTCACAATGACTCTCAACATTGTTCAGTTCATTCCTCTTCCACAAATCCATCAAATTCTTCATCTTCATCTTCAACCGGAATTCATACACAAGGCGCACCGGATTATTAAAAACGGCATATTATTATAATGGGGAAATATTACCGGATAACGGCAAACATTTAATAGCCTAGACTAGTAGCCTTTTAAAGAATTTTGCAGTTGTGGGGTTTATTTAATTTTAATGATTAATTTTAATGATTGATTTTAATAAGAGATTATATAATATGCTTTTGTTTGTTCCAATTTAATAAAAAGATACCAGTTTTATCAGCTCCAGGCATAGATACAACAGCCTAATATTGTTTGGAATTCCTTGTTCCGGAATGCGCTTGAACAGTTAAGCAGCAAAGTCTGGTGGCTCTGTGATTTTATGGTATTTTTCTGTATTTTTATTATATTTAATAAGAATTATAGGACTCAGACATGGGGGCTTCATGCCGTATGTTAATTTCTGAAATGAGGTCACTGTGTCTCCCGTCATAACGTAACTGTCGAACACTGTCAATTCCTACGTGTTTAGGAATTGAGGATGCTTATTGTCGAAGTTTTGAAACCGATATTCTTTTTCATTCTTGCTTGATATATGACTTCTATATCTTAGACTTAGTCTTTGGTCTCCGTTGTTGTATTATCTGTTTGACTATGCGCAACACATTTTCAATGTGAGACTGGTCAGGACTGCAGGCAAGCAGACTTAACCCCAACAGACACAACCTCCATGAATTCCAAAAACAATTTCAAATGTGCACTCATCAGACCACATTTTTTTTGGGCGATTTAGTGCCCCAATAGTTTCAGTGTCTATGAACTCTGGTTCTGGTACAACACTTACACCTAAATTCCACCGGGTACGTGTGCGGCGCGGAACGGCTGCGCTCCGCAACGTCCTCCACCGTCCGTCAAAGCCCACCGGTTGCGTTTGTGGTGCACTCCGCCAGAGCGCGGGACCCACGTGACTTCGCGAATTCACATGTAATCGCGCAATATCACAGGATTTAATGTAAACAGAGAAAACTTTCCATTCAGAGTGGTAGGAGAACAAAGGAGACAACAACTCTGTTTTGTCCTTATAAAAAGCATGTGAAGGGTCATATATAATCTTGTTATTTTGGACCTCCACAAATAATTTCTCTTCATCCATGGCGTCAACTGGGTAAAATGCCTGCAAATTTCCGTCGCCGCCAATGGTAATGTTTTGTTATGTTATGATGTTTTATGTTATGAAGTTAACAGGATGGGGCCACACGGTGTTGTAGTGGTTAGCACTCTTGCCTCACAGCAAAAGGGTTGCGGGTTCGATCCCCGCCCGTGGCCCTTCTGTGTGGAGTTTGCATGTTCTACCCGTGTGTGCGTGGGTTCTCTCCGGGTACTCCGGCTTCCTCCCACAGTCCAAAAACATGCAACTCAGGTTTAATTGGTGACTCTAAATTGCCCGTAGTTGTGAGTGAGAGCGTGAATGGTTGTCTGTCTATATGTGTCAGCCCTGCGACAGACTGGCGTCCTGTCCAGGGTGTACCCCGCCTTTCGCCCAATGCAGCTGGGATCTGCTCCAGCCCCTCCGTGACCCGGGTTGACTCGGATAAGCGGTTTCGGAAGATGAATGAGTTAACAGGATGTTTTTATTTTGGTAACTTCCTGTCCTGCCCAAGGTTTACTTCAGAAACAAGTAAAGCTTTCTGTCCATCAGGGGAAAAAAAAGGTTCAAGGCAGATTGGGAATGCCAGAGGTAAAAATTTTCCTTGTTTCAATTTGGGGTCGCCTTAAAATGAAGCTGCAGCTCATTGGAAAAATGTTGCTGGTACGTAGACATATAAATGCCATGCACAGAAATCTCAAGTCTAAGCAGTCTTCTCTCTGGTGGCAAGAACATGTCGGAAGTATTAATTCTTTGTTCCAGGCAGAAGGAGAAACTGCAAATCCTTTGTGTGAATGCTTCAAACTGATGCTCAGAGGCATGCTCTGGAACTGATCCCTTGAATGAGTGTGACTGTGCAAGAGTGAGCGAAAAAAAAAGACTTGTCTTGACCATTTTCCATTCCATATTATGTTTGCATACTTTCATGAGCAATATTTTGAAATACATCTTTTTTTCTGTGTGCATCTTTCCATACAGTTCTGTTGGATCCATATAACGTACTCTGACACACAGTTGCTAATATAAGTATACACAAGGCAGCCATTTTCTAACAGGTCTATGGTTCAGCACACTGCCAAAAATGTGGATATCCCAGATGCTTTCCCCACATACAACACAAACATACATCTGTTTATTTAAAGGTTTGAGAGTGGAGATGTTGATGTAAAGATATTTCTTCTACCTGAAGTTTCTCTTTATCCTTATAAAAGGAAAAAAAAACAATTATTTTTGCATCTGCATCAATTTCATATCATTATAGTTGGCCAATGTTCAAAACATACTTTGATTTCATTTACTACTTGTTTATACATTAATGAGAAGTGGCAAAGCAAAGCCTGCTGGTCTTTTGGTCACTGGAACCCACTAGGTTATAATTCTATCTTGCTAGCCAGGAACTTCCAGCTTACATGTTGGAATAAAGGACTATACATTGGCTGTGTCCGAAATCACTCCCTATTCACTATATAGTGAATAAGCCATTTTGTAGTGGTGTCCGAATTCTGAGTGAGCATCGATTTACCCTATATAGTGCACTACATATCTCCCATAATGCATTGTGAAATGTAGGGAGCAGCCGATGGTCACTAGACGGACAATATTGACGCATCATGCAATGCGGTTAGAGAGAGAGACGGCGGACGTGCGCGAACGGGACTGTGACAGACAATTGAATTTTAAAATAGATACTTTTTTATTGTTTTGTGGACTTGTAATTTGTTTAAAGTCCGTTATGAAGAAATTCTGTCAAAGGGAAAACCCCCGTTATTGCGATTTACCGGCTGGCTTCAAACTTCACGTATTAACTGCCCGACGGCCAACGACGATGTGACGTCATGTTGTGCGACCGGCTCGGCAGCAATTAGTGTCCGAAACCGTCTTAAGTTGAGTCCATTATATAGTCCACTATCTGCTGCTCACTATATAGTGGATAGGGAGTAGGGAATGAGTGAATGATTTCGGACACAACCATTGTGTTTATTGACAAGCAGATCAAATTCACCAGTTACCTGGGTCTGTCAGACTGGATGATGGAGAGCTCGGCCACTCTGCATCATGGACTGCCACTCTATCTTTGTGATCAATCACTGTCGACATTAAAGTCTGCCCTCATAAATAAAATGCATGCATAATTTGTCTATAACTCTCATTAGTGCAAACAAACACCACACACACACACACATGCACACACTAAACCCTTATTTTGTCTTAATTGATTGCAACTGATGACTATTTTGAAAATGTCAGTTATGACTTTGATTAATTCATTATTAATTGGATAAGAAGTTAAAAATGTAAAATGTAAATAAAAATTCAAATGTATTCCATATCTTCTTGTACAATTCTCTTTTAAACATGGGCAGTTAGATATAACCAAATATATACCTTGTTGTTTCATTGAAAAATTGCAGATTAACTACTAAACTGCAAGTAGGTTTTTCACTGAGAAGCATTGTTAATAAAATGTTGGGTTATTTGCCCACACAGTTTCTTTGTGGTGAAGCTACCCCCATCCTTGTTTTTGAACAACTGAGCCTTTAGAGCCCTTTCATATCTAATCATGATATCACAGACAGTGAGATGACCAACACCAGCAGCACTCATGCATCCAAACCAGGATACTGCCTCCTCCATGCTTGACAGCAGGTACTGTACATGCTGGAGATAATGCTTCTCCTGGCCTTCTGCGTACCCTCACATTAGCAGGAGGTACATAAAGGTTGAAACTTGACTCATCCAACCACATAATCTTCTTCCAGTTCCTGGCTGTCCAGTCCTTGTGTGATTGGGTCCAACGACACCGAGCTAACCTCTGTCTGTCATTGATCAGGGGCTTCTTGACAGCCTTGTAGGACCTTAAGCCATGATCTAAAAGTCGGCCACGTACAGTGCGGGTGGAACACTGGACACCAGTTTGGTTTGACCACTGCTTGAAGCTCCTGTGATGTCATTCAGCGGTTTTCCCTGCACATGCAGATCAGGATGCGGTTATTTCTTGCTGTAGAAACCCTTTGACGCCCAGATCTTGGTTTGTCTTCCAAGCTGTTGGTTTGTCTGTATTTCTGCAGAGTTTATCCAACTGCTGAAGGACTGTATCTCCACTTCCTGGTTATCTGGTGGCAGCTGTAGCCTTCCTGGCTGAGAATCTGTATCTTCAGATGTTTCCTGCGTTAGGTTCCTGGTTTTAACCATTTTTGTCTCTGAAGAACTTTGAATGTGCTGGCTTTATATAGACACGAAGCACGGCCACAAAAATTGTGTCTTTTAATAAGCACGACCTTTATTAGTGGATCACTGGTACCAAGATGACCCAATACTCAATATTTCTTTATTTTTTGGTATTTTTATGGTTGGTTTATGGTGGAAGGCAGAGGAGGCTGGCGTCAGTGGAACGAAGTTTGTGGGAGGGGGTGTGGTAGTGGAGCAGGTCAGATAGACAGGAAGGGGCCTGGTGGTGGAGGGCTTTGTGGGTCAGGAGGAGGACTTTGAAGTGGATGTGTTGTTTGATGGGGAGCCAGGGGAGTTTCTGGGGGACAGGGGTGATGTGGTCTCGTGAGTGGGTGCGGGTGAGCAGACAGGCAGCAGAGTTCTGGATGTATCGCAGTTCGTTGAAGACTTTCTGTAGATGGTGTCAACTTTGGTTTGAAAAAATGAAAGGAAAGATTGGCATTTATCGACTGGGAAGGATGAGGAGGTGTTATCACTGGGTTCGAGGAATGTGTTAATTGTGGCGAAGAGTGCCTTGGGGTTTGTGGATCCAGAGTAAATGAGTTGTGAGTAGTAGATGGACCAGGCTGCATTGAAAGCTTCTTTGTACTGGTGAAGGTGGTCTGTGTAGGCTTGTAGGTGAACTGTTAATCCGATTTTCTTGCAAAGTCTTTCCAGTTGGCGTTTCCGTGCTTTCATTTTGTGAAGTTCAGGCGTGTACCAGGGAGAAGAGTGTTTGAAGGAAACTGTTTTGGATTTGATGAGGGCAAGTTGGCCAAGGCAGGTGGAGAGTGTGTCATTATAATAGTTAACGAGGTCAGCAGGGTTGTCGGTCAGTGGGGAAGGGTGTTTACGGGTGAGAGACACAAAGAGTATTGAGGGGGAGATGGATTTAAGGTTTCTGAAGGAAATAGTGCGTTTATTTTGGGGTAGGACTGGGGATGTTGATGTCCATGATGATAGCCAGGTGATCTGAGATGTGAAGGTTGAGGCTGAATAGGTGGTGGATAGTGAGACCAGTAGAGCAGAAGGTTGACGTGTTGTATGAAGTTGAAGCATTGTAGTACATCCAGAAAGTCAGTGGCAGATTTACAGTCAGTGTTGTCAATGTGAAAGTTGAAATCGCCCAGGAGGAGAACTGATGGTGAGATGGCACATGAATGGAGTTAAGAAGTCTGATAAGTCAGAAAGAAATGAGGGGTTTGGCTTGACCTGCTGTTAAGGGTCCATGACTATTCATGTTTATCGCTGCAGGGAGTTAGTTAAGCCACTGAAGGGCAGCAAAAACACTATTTCTAGTGTTCGTTCAGTTTTGCCTGAAGTTATGAACAATAAAGAGCGGCCTGGCCTCAGTACTTGGGCACGCTTACCTCCTTTTATGGCTATTTTCGGTCTTCTCGTGTGAAGGCCATAACACAGAAGATACCAGATCACAGTTTGTGAGAGACACTGTATAAACAGGCTGTGAGAACATGTCAGGGTGAGAAAGATGTATGAGTGGAACAGTGAAAAGTGCAACAGTGAAAGATAAAACACACACACACACACACACACACACACACACACACGTATCACAAACACAATCTGTCTGCACCTCCAGTTTCTGTCTAATTCAGTGAATGTGAAACAAGAAAGTATTCTTATACAGCATTATACTTTACTTTAAAATGTTCATTTTAATCGGACATTAGTGGAGAGGGTGTATACTCTACTGTAGGATAGCCACAGTCATATTTTAAACTCTGTTAATTATTTTCAGCAGCATTCAGTGTTTGAGAGTTATCTCAAGGCAGGGTGATGTCAGTACGACAGTTGGGTCGTGCAAAGTTCTGATCTAGGTACCAATACAACTACTTTTGGTTTTATGGCCTCATATATTTATTTTCAAATATTCTTCTTTAAAAACACAGGCTACATGGTATCAATTGTGTTATAACTGCCATCTTTTTCTGGAATATGCCACACTAAAGCCATATGGGCAAATGTTGTATTTTGACTTGAATAACTGGAATTGAAAGCCCATTTTGATTTTTATAATTGATTCAGAATTTAATTTGTAGCACTCTTTTTCAATTGTGAAAGGGTGTCTTGCAAATTTTTCATTTTAGTGTCAGACCACAGAAAATCCTATACCGTATACAGTATACCTAAACCCTCCTCCCACCACTATCCCCTCCATGACAGATTTGGAAGGATGCCATGTGACACAGGTTGTGTCCAAAATCACTCGCTCATTCCCTACTCCCTATCCACTGTATAGTAAGCAGCATATATTGGACTACTTCCGGACACTACTCACTGCTGGGCCAGTTGCACAAAATAAGATGACATTTGTTGTCGGGCGTCGGACAGTTAATACGTGATGCTTAAAGCCGTCCGGTAAACCACAATAATGGAGTTTTTCCCGTTGACAGTTGTTCTTCATAACAGACTTTAAAATTATCTACCTCCGATTGATATAGAGTAGAATAATATGGTTCAAACTGGTCATTAATAACTTGGGGGCTGTGAGATATCGAGTCAGCACCTGTATTAATTCCTGGGGTCATTTGTTCAGCTGACTGTTGTTTAAGTTGAAGTGCAAGGAGCCTCCCCGCTTTTATCTCCATGCTCATAGTATATCTGTTTGGCTTTTAAAATATTTTGATCAGCTTTCCATGTCATAAGTGTATTAAATTCAGTTTGCAACAGTAATTTCTCCATAAAAAGATCTGCCGTTGGTAAAAGAGCATAACGCCTGTCAATATGACTTGGCCCCTAATGTAAGCTTTCATAGACTCCCACAAAACTCCCCTTGATACATCCTGAGTGTCATTGATTTCCAAAAAGAAGTCAATCTGATTACTAACATATGTTCTAAAATGTTTACCTAATGTTTATCTAATGTTTAAAAATTAGATCTATCTGCACTGGGCTGTGATCTGATAAAACTATACTGTGATATTTGCTGTCGGAAATGAAAGGTAGTAGTTGGTTATCAACTATAAAATAATCAATCCTGGAGTAACTGTGATGCACGGAGGAGAAGAAAGAGAATTGCTTCATCGTTGGATTTTTTATCCGCCAGGGGTCTGATAAACCACAAGAGTGAAAGAAGGAATTAATAGCCACTGCAGCTGATGAGAGAGTGTTAGTTGACCTAACACTTGATCGGTCTAGTTGGGCATGAAGGACGCAGTTAAAGTCAAAAGTAAAATTAGTTTGCGGGAATTAAGGTACGGGAGAGTTGAAAAAAAGTTAAGAAAGAATTGTGCATTGTCCCAATTCGGTCCATAAATGTTAGCCAGTATTATTGATATTCCAATATGATTTTTCAGATGACTAAATATTTTGCTCCATTTAACCAAATTATTCAGCCCTTTGACGTTCCAGCTAATGAACGAAATTGCTCCTTGTTGCTTATTTACATGATCTAGAATCATAGTGCAATAGTTTGTAATGAACCGGTCCTACATGTTGGCTATGTCTGAGTACTTCAGTGTATGTTTGAGTAAAACCAAATGAACCCAAAAGAAAACTGACAAAAACAAGCAGATAAACATAGATAAACCCCTTACCATCCTGGACTCCTGGGCTGGTCTTTCTTAACCCTGACACTGCCCTGAAAACTCTCCTCACTCTTCTAGGCATATAACACGTCTACGCTAACTTGAACTCTTGCACAAACTCTGCAAAGGCAGAACAAAATATAATAGGGCTCTCCTTCCAATACTATTAATGTTGCATGTGTACTGGCACTTATTTGGTCACAGGCTGATAAGATTCTCAACACTCACAGTTGGAAGATATCCCCACAAGGAAAGAATAAAATCAAATAAAACTAGTTATAACAGTGATAAGGGTGATAAATAAAAGAAAAAGTACTATTGGGATTATAGTATCAAATCGAGACTTAAATATTAAGCACTTGCATTTACGTGGTAGAGAAAAAGAAGACAAAGAAGAATATTAATATTCTTATACAAGATATTCTCCACAACACGTGATGTCAACGTAAAAAGCTTCACATACTGCAGTAAGCTATGCATAATCATTCATCATGGATCCTCAGTCCAGATTCTTTTTTGTTTTTTTAGTCCCCATTTATATTCCTCAGATGACTGAAAAATGTCACTTAGCCCTGTCCATAGTTCAAACATAAAATGCATCCAACTGTAGTGTGGTGTCGTTTACCAGTCTACATATAAGCGTGTCCTGTCTACTGCAGTGTTAATATGCAGTGTATGATACCCGTTATGGCCCCTCTCCCTCTGTCTCCCGTGGGTGCAGCTTGGTCTCGATGTAATGCTTTGCCTCGGCCAAGTCGTCAAAGGATACCTGCTTGCCAGCTGGAGCCGTGATCTTCAGTGTTGCTGGATACAGGAGACCGTATTTCACGCCCGTACACTGACGTTACAATCCTCTCACCTTGGTGAAGGCTGCTCTCTTCTTCCTGACAGCGGCCAAATAATCTGGGTAAATGTAGAAGTGTTTTCCTTTGTGGGTGATGGAACCTGTACCCATAGCCTTTCGAAGAACATCCACTTTCTCCTGAAAATAGTGAAACTTGACGATTATTGTCCTCGGGGCATTCCCATCCTTTGGTCTCGGCTGCAGGCTCCTGTGTGCCCAGTCGAGAGCTTCCTTCAGTAGTTCGGCCACGGCTTTCTCCGGTCAGATGTTTCCAAGTCCCTCTTCCACTCCAATTAGTCTGCAGTTAGCCTGCCGCCGTCGGGATTCCAAATCTTCGGTCTTCCCTGCCAACTGGGCGACTTGTGTAGAAAGCGTGTCAACTTTAGCTCTTCCCGCACATTCAGGATTTCTTTACTTAAATCACTTGCCAGGTTGTCTATTTTCTTGTGCAGTTTACCTGCAGCCACCATCACAGACAAGTCGATCTTGGCTAGCACACTCTGCTCCGTTTGCTTTATGGCAGCCATGATTGCTTCGACATCCGACCCTAACCCTGCTTCCGCGGGCGGATCCGTGTCATGCGAGTCCAAGGTGTCCAGCCCTGCCTTCGGTTTTTGGTATTTGGGCATTTTAAGCAGCTTTGAGTTTAAAAATAAAAGCAAAACACGACTACTTGA
>CAFUXE010001206.1:244853-260239 GCA_903364295.1 Serranus cabrilla | reverse complement strand
GTTGTCTGTCTATATGTGTCAGCCCTGTGACAGACTGGAGTCCTGTCCAGGGTGTACCCCGCCTACGCCCAATGCAGCTGGGATCGGCTCCAGCCCCCCGTGACCCGGGTTGACCCGGATAAGCGGTTTCGGAAGATGAACGAATGAATGTTTAGGACACAACTTGAAAGTGGAAGACTTTGGACAGCGACTCACTGCTCTGTTTCTGCTGCCCTTTGTTATTTATTGATAACGCAGTGTCTGAAAGTATTCAGTCCCTCTAATGACTAATCCCAGATGTCCATTTGATGTGGCAGTGTCATGTCCTGGCTGTCCATGAGCTCTGAAACATCTTCATTGCAGTTAGGGTTAGGGTTTCAATGTACACTGTAAGCCATATTTATGTTGATTTAGGCCCTTTATTCCTCTTCCATTCATATTTTGGTTGACTACTACTTCTTCATACTTTAAGCTATACAGAAACCATTCAAATGCAAAACGTTCAGCTCTGTAAGGGCGTTTATCCTTACAATCATCCTTTTTTCTACGTGTTATGCTTTTTGAAATACGAAACCTTTTTCAGTATTTTTATAAGTGAGGAAAACTTCAAATTCTCCACTTTAAAGTTTTACTTCCTCTACATGCTAAACATCTATTTATAGGGATAGTTTGGCTTTTTTTTTTAGAAATGGGGTTGTATGAGGTACTTTCCATGCGGCTACTTCTCGCTTATGGCAACATTATGGTCTCAATCGCTAGTTTCAAGTCTTCTCCAATACAATAGGACGTTGTAAAAAAACGAATCCTTTTCAGAAGGAAAATAAGTTTAAAAAGCGTATGATTTGGAGGGTGGTTACCTTTGATTGACAGGTTACTAACAAGCTGTCATCAGGATGGAAGCAGAACAATGTGTATCCACGGCACAAACAGCCATGAACCTGTTTGTCGTGTTTTTTTGTTACAGAACTTTGACCCTTTCACCGTGTATTTTCAGTTCATGAAACTTTTATTTTTCATTTTCTTCATTTAGAAATGTTTTGTTAATGGTATGGTTGGCCTAAAAGACACTCGGAGGAGGAGGTGATGTACATTTCTTTTTAAAGTTAACAGTTTCTTTTTAAAAACACCCATCCTCGCGCCTCCCCGGTCCAGATTCTGTCTCTCAGTTTCTAAAAAAAACAAGATGGCGACAGACGTAAAGATGATATTATTGACATACAGTCTATGGTACTTACCTGCAGTTAGATAATGGTCTGTGCATTCCCACTTTGGAGAAGCTGACATGAACTCCAGGCAGGAGACAGACTGCAGACTGGGCTTGTCACAAAACTTAAACTACCTAAACAAAGGCCCACTTAAAAATGTTGTTATTTGTGGGTTATATTAACGATATGTCCACCGATTTTTGTTGCTATCCATAGCTGTGTCATTTGGCATGACCATAGAACTTCCATGTTCCTAAGCATAAGCGCACTTATATGGTTTGCGTGCTGCTGCAGGTCAGCTGTTTTAGAATCTAATCCTTTTTTTTAAGAGACAACAGATACCAAACAGGGCCACACGTGTAGTGGACTAGTGGTTAGCACTCTTGCCTCACAGCAAGAGGGTTGTGGGTTCTATCCCCGCCTGCGGCCCATCTGTGTGGAGTTTGCATGTTCTCCCCGTGTGTGCGTGGGTTCTCTCCGGGTACTCCGGCTTCCTCCCACAGTCCAAAAACATGCAGCCTAGGTTTAATTGGTGACTCTAAATTGCCCGTAGGAGTGAATGAGAGCCTGAATGGTTGTCTGTCTGTATGTGTCAGCCCTGCGACAGACTGGCGTCCTGTCCAGGGTGTACCCCGCCTCTCGCCCAATGCAGCTGGGATCGGCTCCAGCCCCCCGTGACCCGGGTTGACCCGGATAAGCGGTTACAGAAGATGAATGAATGAGATACCGAACATAAAATGAGTGATTATGACAGCGACAATGAAATGCAGTTGAATTTGACGAGACAAGTAAATCTTAATGAGGCCGATTATACAGAAGAAGAAGAACTTTTGCAGAGGGAGACCCTGCGACAGACTGGCGTCCTGTCCAGGGTGTACCCCACCTCTCGCCCAATGCAGCTGGGATAGACTAAACAAAGAGGGAAATCTTCTGTGGAAACTAGACCCTAAGATGATGCCCAAGAAAGAGCCCAATCTTGGAAGTGGATAGAAACAAAAATTCAGACCAAACCAACTGATCTGCTGCACTTATGTTTAGGAACATGGAAGTGGATAGCAACAAAAATCTGTTGACATATTGTTATTGGAGCATACACATAAACTGGCGTAACATTTTTAGGTTGGGCCTTTGTTTTGGTGGTTGAAGTGTGTTTTGTGTTAGACCCTGGTTGCAGCAATACATTCATTTGTTTGGTTGATCTCCAGTTTGGTTCTCCAAACTGGGAATACGCAGACCATCAAACTACAAGTACTTTATACAACCTCACCTCAAAAAATCCAAAATACCCCCCAAGTATTCACTATTTGAATTGTATTCAGATGTTAGATATATATTTTACTTGTTGAGGTCTCACCATTTAAATTGCATTGTCTTGAGTTGATAATGGGTGATAATGGCCTCTTTACAGCATTCCAGCTCTCGGCTCTTCAGGGCAATGCTGTTTTGTTTGTTTTTCAAAAGTGATATCAATGCAGTTCATTCATCTGCTTTTAATACTAACCATTTCATTTTTATTATTATTATTTTTTTTTTTGGCATTTTAAGATATTTCCTTTGAACTTCCAGTATTTCTAGCAATGCATTTCGATTCTATTCCATCTCCGTCTCTCTCACTGTATACTCATTTACAGAGCTGGTAAATAAGTCTTCTGAGTAACTATTTCAAATACAATCATCACTATTTTTTTAGGAGTGAGAAAGCCCCGCTGGCACCTGAATTACTTGTGTTAATTCCACTGATCTTTGAAAGCACTCCAAGACTCAATGTACCTTCAATTTCCCATTCTCTTTATATTTTTTAAAGCTTCAGCTAGTGTTCATCACATCATCACAGCCTGTAGCAACACTAGATTCATTTAATACCTTTTTTAAATTCATTGTGCTGTCATCACAGGCTAAAGGTTATTTGTGCTTATTGTATTAAACACTTAAAGTAAAACATTAAAAAACAATGAGTTCTCTTGTTTCATTCATTTCTATGGAAGCCCATTACCGCCACTTGATGAAAAAAAAAACGCGATCTAATAACTCAAAATAATGAGATAGTAGGTCAAAATAATGAGATGCTAAGTCAAAATAATGAGATACTATGTCAAAATAATGAGATAGTAAGTCAAAATAATGAGATGCTAATAATTGAAAGCCACACTACTTTGGTGTGACCATTACGATTATCTTCATAAGTACAAATGACAATGTAGTAAAATAGTGTTGGTTTAATTGAGTGTTCTGTACATAAAGTTAAGTATGGGATGCATGTTGGTGCCCAATTTCCACTGAATCCACCCCAACATCGACATGGGTCTTTGACGCCGGACCCGATGTCAGTGTCAATTTGACTTACTATCTCATTATTTTGAATTACTATCTCATTATTTTGACTTAGCATCTCATTATTTTGACTTAGCATCTCATTATTTTGACTTACTATCTCATTATTTTGACTTAGCATCTCATTATTTTTACTTACTATCTCATTATTTTGAGTTATTAGATCGCGTTTTTTTTTCATCAAGTGGCGGAAATGGGCTTCCATACATTTCAGATGAATATACAATACAATATAATCCAGTTGTGAGTATGATGCATTAATTTAAACTTCAAACTGTAGTTCTTATTACTAGTATTGTTTTGGGCGGCGGTGTCCGTCTGTCCGTCTGTCAGTCTGTCAGTCTGTCTGTCTTTGTTTCCGCTGCACATACATCCTCTGGCCAACAGAGGGCGCTGTGGGGTGAAGTCTGCCATCTGTGATTGCCTTGTTTTCACTTTGTTTGTCACACTGAGAGCAGCTCTATCAACTCAGTTCATACACCAAAAGACAACACCAGAGTTATTATCTCCATATAAGACTAGTACAGAATGATTCACAATTACAATTACATTTGGAAATTTACCAATTCTAATCCAAACTAACACCAGATGTAAGACATCAGTGCATCATAAGAGTCCATTCACTAAATCCACACCGACTTTGTCCTCAAAACTGTCCTGTCAGACAAACTTCACCGGCCTCATGTTGGAAATTCAGTAAACAAATAAGTTTTCTAAGACTGTAGGCTAGAGCAGTGGTGCTCAACTGGTCTGGCTTTGGGACCAACCATCACCCCGTAAAGACAAGCCACGACCCAAATCAAGGAAAATTTTCAACTTTTATAATGTATTTAATGGAAATATGGAGCAGATTGAACCTGGGATAGTACAGAATAATGATAAACCAGCAGTCTGGTGATGCTAGAGAGGAAAATATTCCCTTTTACACTAAATCATCTGCATTTTAATTAAAAAACAAAAAAGTGCATCTTAGATAACACAACATACATGTAGTTTCAAAAAATACCCAAACTTCAGTTAGCAGATGAAAACTAACTGAGAGTGAATAGACAGCATAAAAAAATCCCATTCAAAATAAAATCCCGACCCACTGAAAAATGGGTCCGCGACCCACTTTTGGGTCCCGACCCACCAGTTGAGAATCACTGGGCTAGAGTATATTGAAAAAAAAAACCCTGCAGTCCTCAACCTACTGTAGCTAAATTTAGAAGGCTCAAAGACTAACTTGATCCACTTGTTTGATTTGTGGGGATTGTTCTTCATTTTAATTGATTTGTTATTTATTGTTTGGTTGTTATTCTAAAATTTTAAATGTCCTTATCTGTGATGCACCAAATATTGGGTTATTATGATAAAGAAAATTAGCCCAACATGCAGTTTTTTTTAGTCCACTAGCAGCTGTTCTGGCCTCTTTTCCTGAATGTATCTATCATTATCGCATCTGTAATTAAAACAGCAGTGAGGGCATAATGCTTATAATGCTTTTAAGTGATGGGGCATGAAACTAAAATATTCTGTAAAGTTCTGTAGACTCACAGGATAGGGTTACACTCAATAACGTAGCCGTCATTTAAGACCTCCATCCACCTCTGAAAGAATGTAATAACGGCAGCCTGACTCATCCTCTTCTGCCTCCAATTGTTTTATCAGAGTCTAGTAGGGAGGCAAACCTTGGGCTGAAAAGGAACAACAACATGGAATGCATCATTAGGCCAAATGAATATTGGTCAACCAATATTGGTTGACCTGCCCCAACTATCACCTCCCTACAGCTCAGTCTAACCAGACACTGCTGCACTCTTGTGGTTATTCTCCTCTGTCCCTTTTGGTGGATGTTGTTCAAGTTTTGTTCTCACTTCATCTCAATTCATCTCACACCTTTCCAAGGACACAATGAGTCCCAGGCTAACTAAAGCCCATTGATTTTTTACGAGGTGATTTATAGGTGGCGTGTGTGTTAGGGCAGGCTTGATTGTCTAACGGGGGCTGCACAGTGCCACTTTAATGAGGGTGGTGACACAGGGCATTGAAGCAACCACCCACCCACCACAGGATGAGCCACTAATATACAGCTGCTGCTTTCCATAATGACCAAAGCATTTGCACTCACTGAAAATACATTCATGTTGGAATACTGAATCCAGTCTCTGAGGGGAAGGGATCATGCCCTGCTTCGAAATGTCACAGAACATGTATTTACAATGCAATGAACTGTAGATTTACAGTGCCGGCCGCACTCACGCTGGCCCAGACCATGACACTCCCACCACCATCCTTGGCTGTAAGCAAGACACTCTTGTCTTTGTACTCCTCACCTGTTTGCCGCCACATGCGCTTGACACCATCTGAATCAAATAAGAGGCCGTCCACACGGAGACGTTTTTTGCCTTAAACGCATATGTTTTGCTTCGTTTGGGCCGACCGTCCACACGAATCCCGTAAACGCATAGCCCGAAGACGAACTTTTTTGAAACCTGGTCCCAGGGTGAATAAATCCGCAAACGCATCCCTTGCATGTTCGTGTGGACGGCGAAGACGGATATCTGCGTTTTGATGATGTCATCGCCACACCCCTCGAGCTTAGCCTTCCACCTGCTATATCCCGCGAGACGTCTCATAACAACATCAATAACAATGTCGGACTACATGCTCGTGTTCCTGCTGGAGAAGATATTGAGCCTATTAGGGTTACTGGGGTTGTTACCATGCTCCTGTGCCACCACGCTGAGCAAAAAAGGCAGATGGACATGGACTGATGGGTTCTTCTGCTGCCGATTTGTAAACAGCGCTCAAGCTTTGTGTGCATGCTCCGTCTCTTCCTCTCCGTTTTTTTGTGAATTTCTGAAATTGAAACAGCGCCACCTATAGGCCTGGCATATGAAGGAGCGTATTGAGATGGATCCTTGTGGACGCAAATATTCCTGATACGTTGCCAGGGAAAAGACCACAGGACATGGTTCCAGTAATCCATGCCCTTAGTCTGCTTGTCTTCAGCAAACTGTTTGATAAGATAAAATAAGATAAGATGGAACTTTATTTATACCGAAGGAAATTCTGGTTCCAGATTGCTCCAAAGAATTAGAGAAAACAAAAACAATCACAATATAAATATAGGCTAACACTGGTCAAAAAAAGACAACAACAACAAAAGAACATCAAATAGGTGAAAATATGAAAATAAAGTGTCTAAGCAGTAAAGTTAAGATGACATGGTATATTGTACATGATAATGACCATCATACAGACTGTGCTGTTCAACAATTGGATTGCCCATAATGGTAATATTAATCAGTCCGATATGTTTGTCCCCCGCATAAAGGGGAGGAGTTATACAGTTTGATGGCCATGGGAAGAAAAGACCTCCTGTGGCGTTCTGTGGTGATCTTAGGTAACCTCAGCCTACAGCGTAGAGTGCTCTTATAGGACTCAAGTGTGGCGTGCAGGGGGTGAGAGGTGTTGTCCATGACGCTGATCAGTTTCCCCAGCATCCTCCTTTCTGACACCTCCACAAAAGACTCCAGTTCCACTCCCAGGACAGAACCAGCCTTCCTGATGAGCTTATTGAGTCTGTTAGTGTCCATGACCAGAAGCTTATTCCTGAGCAGGTTGTATGGGCTTAAAAGCACTGGAAATGTAAAAAAAAACAAAAAAAAAAACATGACTCTCACAGTGCTGCCTGCCCCCTCCATGTGAGTATAAGCCCTGTGCAGGAGAAAGATGATGAAAATAAAGTGTCCAGCCAAGTACCAGCCAATATGGGGCTGGTAGGCGAACTGCAGGGGGTCCAATGATGGTTCCATGACTGCCCAGTCTGTAGTCACTGTGTGCGTTGGGTTGTTTTTTCTTAGAGCACATCCACACGTAGCTAAACGATCTTTTTCCTCTCCGTTTTCCCTGGCATCGTTTCAAGAATATTTGCATCCACACGGATCCACCTCAACATGCTACTTCATTTACCAGGCCTATAGGTGGCGCTGTTTCAATTTCAGAAATTCACAAAAAAAAACAGAGAGGAAGAGACGGAGCATGCGCACAAAGCTTGAGCACTGTTTACAAATCGGCAGTAGAAGAACCCATCAGTCCATGTCCATCTGCCTTTTTTGCTCAGCGTGGTGGCTCAGGAGCATGATAACAACCCCAGTAACCCTAATAGGCTCAATATCTTCTCCAGCAGTAACACAAGCATGTAGTCCGACATTGTTATTGATGTTGTTATGAGACGTCTCGCGGGATATAAGAGGTGCTTGAGGGGTGTGGCGATGACATCATCTTTTGGTGATAATGGGAAAAGGATGGACCCTTAAATCGATAAACTTAACAAGCATTGTGATGACTTTCATTCCGGATGGTGTTGCACTGTGGCGTTGGGTTGGAGAAGTAAGTGCATCTCTAATGAGATCAACCACAAACATGGTCTCTGCACAATCCAATCTGTAGCATTTCATTAATTCACTATCATCCAGTGTTTGGAGAATATCTCTCCTGCCTCTTCCGTTCCCCATTTTGTCCTCTGCTTAGGGAACTCCTAAGCTGCTTAAAAGTCCTCTTCCTTGCTCTGAACAGATCTCACCTTAGGAGCTCTCTTAAGAGCTAGGATTCTTCAGGAATAACTTTTATCTTTACTAGGACCTACTCTTAACTTTTAGGGGAAATTATAAAAAAAACATCATGATTCTAAGAATTTTCTTGGAATTTGGCCACTAGGAGCAACTCTTTGCACTAAGAATCTTTAGGAATACGGCCCCAGGTGTTGTACTCAGCACTGCTCACAACTCTGATGACTTTTCTTTTGGCTTAATGTGATAGTCTGGTATTTTCCACCTCATTTCAAGAAAAATCAGAAACGGTGCGTATATACGTCATCGCATCTGGCCAATCATGGACTAGTTTGTAGATCATGACATAAAATAGAGGGGATTGCCTTTCAAACAGTAATGGCAGCTCCCAGAGGAATCTGCGCTATCGCTAGCATTTGAACAGAAAAAGCTACCATATCTGCAGTCATTGCCGAAATTAAGGATGCTCTTGTGAAGTTTGTTGGAGGCAGAGATATTTTAGCAATTCTACCTATTGGAATTGTTGTCAAAGGTCTGACCTAGGCCGCTATAACTGTTTGACAAGCAGCATATTTGGAATGCATGAACACAGGATGGAATATGTTATCCTTTTGCCCAAATTCTGATGGCAACTACTAAGCAAAAGACTTAAAAAAAAAAAAAACGTTATTTTCAGCTAAAAGTTCAAGTTCAGCTACAAAGCCCTGCCAGATGGGTCCGGTGACAAAACAGAAGTTAATTGCAGCTACTGTTTATGTGAAATGACTTACTCCCAGGTACAATTAGTGTTAAATACCATTTGCTAGCCAGGCTAATTCTAATGCTTACAGTCCATCTAGCTCTCAATAGGCATATTCAAATTATGGAGTAGAGGATCCATATCATACATCCACCATTGTACTGAAGAAACAATACTTGTATGAAGACCACACACGTTGCTCCTACCGGGAGCCAGTGAAGGTGGATGAGGGTGGGGGTGATGTGCTGCTAGGGCCTGGACCAGGAGAGAACTCTGGTGGTGGAATTTTGTATGTATTGGAGCCTGATCAAGGAATTGGTTGGAACCCCTGACAGGACTCTGTTGCAGTAGTTCAGACAGAAGGTGATGAAGGCATGAATGAGGGTTTCGGCCACGGAGTCAGGGAGTGAAGAGAGTAGAGTTGGGTGTCATCGGTGTAGGAGTGGAAATGTATACCATGTTGGTGGATGATCTGACAAAGGGGGAGCATGTAGATGTTGAAGAGAAGGGATCAAGCACAGAGCCTTGTGGTACACCTTGGTTGACTGGGACTGAGTGGGAGCTGGAGTCACTGATGGTAACAAACTGTTTTCTGTTGGATAGGTAGGATTTGGACCAGGAGAGAGCTGTACCAGAAAGGCAGTCTCTGTGCTGTGGTGGGGTCTGAAACTGGATTGGAGGGGTTCATAGAGCTCGTGGTAGGACAAGTGGTGGTGGAGTTGGGCGGCAACTGCTCTTTCCAAGATTTTGCTGTTAGTATTTGGGTCCAGGCCTGGCTTTTTGAGTATGGGTGTGACTGAGGCTGTTTTGAAGCTGGTGGGGACCAGATTTCGGAGGAGTTGATGATATTTACCATGATGTCATGGATTAGCAGTGCCTTATTCTTGAGTGATAATGCCTTTTGTAGCATGAAGGATGCAGTGTTCTCACAGAATGCTGAGGCAGAGGTGAGGAGGTGGATGATGCTGTCAACACAGAGGAGCTGTCTCAGGTTGCATGTGCGATTTGTTGTGATGTACTCATAGCTGTGTGTCGGAGCGCTGGTCAGACAGTGCTGTGGGGATGGCATGATCGGAGTAAACAAACTTGTGTCGTGCAGCTCTGTGCACAAAGCGAGGATGATGCAGGAGTCCAAGGGATTTAATAGCAGCGAGGCAGTTTGGAGTGGAGTAGCAGGTAGTGTTGTTTTTGGCGGCCTATTATACTTTTAGTTTTAGTCTAGTCTTTGTGTCAAACTGTCATTTTAGTTTTTATTAGTTTTAGTCATGTTCATACTCCTTTTAGTCTAGTCAAGTTTTAGTCGATGCAAAGTCTGAGCATTTTAGTCAGAATTGTCCATGACTATTTTTGTCTAATTTTAGTCGACGAAAACTGATGACATTTTAGTCTAGTTTTAGTCTTGCTTTAGTCAACGAAAACTGATGACATTTTAATCTAGTTTTAGTCAAAGATGGTATTTTGCCAAACCCATTTTACAATTCAAACAAGGTTATCTTATTATTATATTATTGTTACCTTATAGACTCAAGAATACATCCATTCCAGACACAGAAGTCGATCTGATTTGAATTTACATCAACACATTTATTTTTCCAACCAAATATGCTAGAAGTACACACACATAAATTTAAATAAAATAATAAATAAAATAAATAAATAAAATAGCATCACATGACAGTGGCAAAAAAAAATATATTACATTCAAGTTTAACATAAATGGAAACAAGGTGCTTGAAAAAAGTGCAAATAAAATGTGTGTGTCTGACTTGTATTCCTTGTAAACTGAAGTCAGATTTTGCATCATAAAACATTTTAAGGTCCAAACTACAAATGGTTTGGACCTTAGAGAGATAATGGGATGGGAAGCACTGGCTGCATATAGTGAAATGTATTGACAGAAAAGCACAAACAGTACTAAATTATACCAACTAATGAACCAACAGCAACTACATAAACTGTAACTGGCTATATTACATAGTTCCATATACAGACTGACTTGTCATCCTCCCCTTCCTGTCGTCCTTCCCCATCGTCTTGCTCCACCTCTGAATCCTCTTCAGAAGTTGTGGCAACTTCTGCATGTGTGTGGCTGTGGAATGAAGCCACCATATTGCTGCCATTGTCAGTAATCGGTGTGAGGACCTTCTCTCTGGGGATTCCCCATTCTACCATTGACTCCTCGACAAGTGTGCTAATCGACTCTGCGGTGTGAGGGTGAGCCCTCTCTTTCAGGTTCAGGAGCTTGTGTTCAGCCTTGTTGTCCTCAGAGTTGAAGTAACAGGCGCTGACTCCCAGGAAGGATGCTGTAAGTCCCTTTTTAGTCCAAATATCCAACCCTGTAGTTATCCTGCGTGCTGTGGCCAGGTTCTGTTTGATCTTGTCTTTCTCTTCTTTGTACATGTTTTGAATCAAGTTTAAACTTTTATGTCTTTTTGGTACTTTGAACTTTTTGTCCATTTTTGCCATCATGGCAATGAACTCTTTGTCCACGACAATTCGGGGGAGTCCTGTTCGGCCTATCCACTGTGCTATCCCCTCCTCTTTGATACGTTGCTCTGGGGAGTTGTTGTTGTACATCCTTGTGGCAAAGAAATCCTGAGCACTAGTTGGCCTGTCCATCTTCTTGGGCGGGACTTGCTTCACTGATGCTCTTCCTGGAATCTAGCACAGGAATAGATATAAATGTCAGGACAGATGCAGCCTCTGGGAAATCTAACTGTTGTAAATATTAAGTAGCATTAATCCTTGCTATGAATTTACCTTAGTAAATAAACCTCTTGAGTGAGTGACTTGACTGTCCGTAAAAGGAAAATAAAGTCTAGGCTACATAATCAAAACAGAAGTAGTCTAGTAGTAGTAGTCTCAGGAGGCATGTTAATGCAAATATATTTTGTTTACATGTATGTATGGGTCTAGAATAGGGTATTCACAGTCATGTTGTTGATTCCAAATTCAGTTCAGTGTGATTGCTATGTGAATAACAAAACTAGCGAAAGTATGTGGCCAACAAGGGATGCTTACTTATATGGAGTCAGTCAGTCAGTCAGTCAGGTAGGACCTAAGAACCCACTTTACACTCTTTCTCTCTAACAAACAAATAGGCCTATACACACACTAGTCACAAACATTAATCCACTTTGCACTCTCTCACAAACAAACACACACGCTAGTAACACACGTTGTCTCAGTTGTTTTCAGCTCCAGTGGCTAACGTCTAAAACTAGCATTAAAATGTGACACATTTACCACAGCCTTGGAGTTGGCATGAGCTTTTTAAAAAAATAGAAAGTAACATAACGTTAATGTCTTGACTAACCTCAACTTCATTATGAAATGCCTTGAGATGTCTCTTAAGATTCATGGTGTTTTTTCCTGTGATTCTGTGGCCGCATTTCTCCCCATCTTTTTCGACAACACATTCGGTTTTCTTTTCCACGTCTCTTCTTTTTCTCCCAGTCCTAGAAACGATACCCGGCTGGCGGGCCATCGGTCCCTTTCTCTTTTTAACTTTTCTTACGTTAACCAGGGCTCTGTGTTAATCCACCGCAGCTGCATCTTGTGAATCTAAAACCCCGCTACTGGGATTGAGGAAGTGACGTTGCCCAGCGACTAAACAAGAGGAAACAACTTATAATTTGTATTATATATTAAGGATCTTTGTTATAACATTTCATCTCATCTCGTTTTGGTAAATGAAAATGAAGACATATCTTTAGCATAGTTTTTATTTTGTACACCACATTTAGTCTCGTTTTTATTCGTCTACATTGTTGCATTATATATTTAATTTTCGTTATCGTCACATGACCAGCATTTTTGTTGCGTCTCGTCTCGTTTTCCTCAGGTGATAAAGGTTCGTTGACAACGCTATTTAGTCATCATTTTCGTTGACGAAAGCAACACTAGTAGCAGGTGATATTCCTGAGTTGAAAAGCAGAGTACTGGAGGCGGATCATCATAGATCACCGCAATGGAGCAGCTAGCAGCTAGCTGTGAGCGACTGGGCTACAGGAGAATGTGGAGACCAAACAGAGTCAGGAGGGTCCAATCTCGAAGCAGATGAAACCCAGCCGGGGTAGAGACAGGGTAGGAGAGTTGGCAACTAGCGGCTAGCAGGTAGCATGCTGCAGGTTGCTAGGCTAAGCCGGGCTGCTTGTCTCTGCTCCGTGTCAGATGAGTGTAGTAGCTGGTGTCCGGGGTGAGCAGACAGGACCAGACAAGGAGCCAGTAGTCAAGAAAAATAACAGGAGTCCAGGCAGGGTAGGACCAGAGATCCCAGGCAAAGGCTACCCCACTGGGTCAACGGCTTGTGAGGAGTAGCTGACAGCTATTGGAGGAGCTAGGCGCTGACCGGCGGCTGACAGCTAACAGCTGAGCGTCGGGGATATGGTGAGTGCGCCAACAGGTTGTTAGTAGAAGTTAGTGGCGTGTCCGGGTGCAGAAAGTTAATCCAGAGGCATGAGCTGGAAGCTGAACTGGTTGTAGAGGAGTAGCAGTGGATGAGGTTGTAATGTGAGCTAGAGATTACACACAAAACATGAGTTTGCAACGGACTGCAAAGCGGCGACAGACACGCCAACGTCCTCTCACATCCGGGGAAGGTTGTAGGACCTAACCACTATATTTCGGGAATCAGCAAGTGTCAATGACTGCTTCTGGATGCCAAACAATCAGCGATGGATTGGTTATTCTCTTCTCAGGGCACAGAGACAAACACATACACGGTGTGGCTCTTATAGTCTCCAAGGCAAAGGCAAAAACCTTGTTAGAATGGGAACCTGTCAGCGACAGAATGATCAGAGCCCACTTCAATTCCAGACACTGCAAACTCACCATCATACAATGCTATGCACCCTGTAGCGGCCAGTTCATTGCATTGAGGGCATTTCTTGAGTCTCGACCTCACTGTATAAAATTCATTGTTATGACCAGTGATGTGTCCTTGAAGCCTCGTGAATCATTTTCTTTCTTTTCTTAGCCCACTAGATGGTGATCTCTATTCAACAAAGGGCTGAAAGTACACTCAGTTACCATTGCTTGGGCTTTTTTTTTTTTTAAAAACCAAGAGCCCCATATAGTGGGCTCAGAAATTAAAGAAAATGGTTCACAAGGCTTCATGGACACATCACTACCTACATCACTGCTAATATCCTTCATGTGATTAATGGTGATTAATTGTTTTAATCAACTGACAGCTGACAGACTACCATTCACACTCCCAACCACACAGCTAATTTAGAGTTTTCAGTTTACTTTGCAACCATGCCAGCCCTAGATCATGTAAACTGATCAGTGCTTTCCAACCCTCATTTGTTGCTGTTTGAGCAAATTTGTGTGTGTACTTCTTATTTGGGTTTTCTAGCACAACTCTTGCCACATCCCACTGTGTTTAAAGTTGAAACTATTTTGCAACACCAATTCCTACATGGACCTTTAAATAATACTGAACAGCAAAAAAAAGGAAGAAAAAAAGGAGGTACTTTATAAACAACAGCAGCATTCGTCTTATTGTTGCAGCCCTTGTCAGTATTGGATTGTTGCTGTTGTCATGGGAAATGAAGGGCTACACAAGCAGAACAACACTTCTGAACTATGGAACTCTAGTGATTTAGTATTGCACTTAAAAAGTTTGGGGACTCACTAGAGACAGTTTAAAAAAGAAAAAAAAAATGATCAAAATCTTTGCAGCAGAAGTAAGGCTTTCAGGTTTCTGGTATGAGTCAAGCTCTAAGACAATGGATCCTACATTTCCCAAAATACATAATTTTATTTGACCCTCCTTGCCATGTAAATGCTAACATGTCATCAAATGGATTTTGAGAACAATACAAAATTGAGACGGCGGGTAAAATTTCGAAATAAATAGATATAACGTAATACAGTAAGGCAACATGAGCGTTTGAGCAGGGGCAGAATGAAGGAGTGCATATATTTTTTTGTGTGCAGTTTTTGTGTTTTGTTTACTGGTATTTCATAACCCATGACATTTACCACTTCTACAACATTTGTTTTTTTTTATTTTTTATTCAAACAATATTAAGACAACATCATTTAAACAATAGCACCTCACACACTATTGGCAAAACAAGAACATACACCATCAAACAAGTACCGACCACCCATAGCAAAAACAGAAAGCAGGTTTTGGGAAAACTCTCGGCTTTCCGTTCCAAAAAGGCAGATAACTTTTCCACTTCAACTCTAACTGAATCACCGCAGTACAGTGAAGGATATAATTGTTTGATCCCTTGCCGATTTTGTGATTTTCGCTAAATTTGACCACTGACAGATAAATGAACAGTCTATAATTTTAATGTTAGGTTTATTTTAACAATGAGAGACAGAATATAAAAAAAAACAAAATCCAGAAAATCACACTATAATTGTTAAAAATGTCATTGCATTTGATTGAGTGAAATAAGTATGTGATTAATGAGGTACACATTCAACCTCTTCACCATGGGCAAGACCAAAGAGCTGTCTAAGGACCTCAGGGACAAGATTGTTGACCTGCACAAGGCTGGAATGGGCTACAAGACCATCAGCAAGCAGCTTGGTGAGAAGGAGACAGCTGTT
>CAFUXE010001206.1:110970-123868 GCA_903364295.1 Serranus cabrilla | reverse complement strand
CGTGCTAAGGTCTCAAGTCAGGGCAAGGCTCATTTGCTCATTGCAGTAGTGTTGCGTGACACGTGACTTAAGTTCCACATGCAGGTCAGGAAAGCTCTATAGGCAGTTAAAGCATATGAAGGCATGAAGTGACTTTAAATAAAACGTATGTAAACACTCCCTGATTGGTAGAAAATTTTACCTCCAACAGTCAACGCTGCTGTTGATTGTTATCCGAATGTGACAGGGGACATTAAGGGCCGGGGTACAACAAACAAATGATAGACTCGACAACGCCACTTGGGGATTTTCACTCCAGGAAATATATAAACATCTTAATCAGTCAAAGGCAACACAGGTTCAGCAACTGAATTAAGACAGATGTGGTTGGAAAAGATAATATCAATTTATTGATTATTTAGAATGGAAGCATCTGTAAAGAGAGGGATGTTACTCATTGCTGAACATGAATTAGTCAATTTAGGAAGATGTTTTGAAGTTTATTACAGTATAATTTCTTTCCAATCAAAAATCTATCTATAATTCAAGGAACGTCTGTGACCCTGTGGAGCGCGTATCTCGCTGACCTGACATTTTTGAATTCATATTTTCTTTAAACATTGCATTATAGATGATTATTTACGTAGGACATGTCGCGGCAGTGCATTGTTTCCCGGGGGACGATACCACGTGTGAGACTCAGGCTGTGACAATGTGGGTAATGTAGGCAGGAAGTCGGCCTTAATGCACGTCAACACTTAGCCTGGCTCCGCCCGCCTACATACTTCCGCTCAATTAGGCTTCAGTTCTAGGTCTGGCCCTGCTATGTCTTACAACGCTCGATTTTCCCTCAACTTTGTCCTGGGCATGGTCCTGGGTTTGTCCTCCAATCAGCGAACAGGAGGAGTGGCTGAGAACAGTGACGTACCTGGTCAAACGAATACCAGGAAGCAGCTGAGGGACCATGGATGCTAACGAAGCTATTTGATCTGTTGTGGCAACATTGCCGAATATCGATAGATTAAAGCCGGAGCAGGAACGGGCTCTAAATAGTTTTGTTGTTGGTCAGGATTTTGTAGCGTTTCGTCCCACGGGATTCAGGAAAAGTTTAATTTTCCAGCTGGCTCCGTCAGTGGTGACGGAGTTAGCCAAGGCTACGAATGGCGAAGCTAAGCCAGTCGTCGTTGTCGTGTCCCCAGTGCATGTAATACGTCACAACCAAGCGTTAGCGATTGGTTAAGGCAGATCCGGAGTGGCACTGCGGCAGAGCCAATAGATTTCATAATTAAACTTCAACAGCACCCGCCTTCAAGTGAGAGAGCAATTTTCTCTGTGGCAGTTCTAGACCTTCTGTACAAATGAAATTAAGTACAAAGGTCTAGTTAGGACTAGGCTAGTCAATCAGAAAGCGTGTTTTCTGAAAACCCTGAGTATGTTAACCCTGAAATGAGGGAAACTCCGGGTTTTCCGTTCCAGAAAGGGAGGTAACTTGCCGCTTAATTTCCTCATTGATTCAAACCACAAATCGAAACAAATTAATTAGCGAGGGTTACTGTTAGTTGGATATTAGTTTGTCACCCAATGACTGTGTAAGCTTAACATTTTCATACAGATCAGTCATGCATTTGAACAGAAATATTAACATACACATCGCTAAGGTCCTCAGCTCAGAATAAAACCGCTGCCTGTCTTTCTTTTTGCGAGTGGAAGTTCTTATTTATTTTATTTTTACTGTAACACAGTGGCCCTCATTTGATCGTACCATCATTTCTACGCAAAACTCGACATTTATAAATTTGGACGTGAGCGGAGGGTACGATCAAATCCCACGTCAGGTCTCAGCTCGTGTTAGCAAGTTTGAGTCAGCGTAAAGTCCTCATGTCTGAGTCTTATAATTGTTAAAGGCTGTTGTATCGATGCCTGGAGTGGATAAAACTCTGTGGTGTTTGTTTGTTAAACAGTGACAAACCAAATCATGTTATATCATTTAGAATTGATACAAAATTAATAATAAATAAACCCTGCAACTGTAAATTCTTAAAACAGGCTATTAGTCTCGGCGATTAAATGTTTGTTGTTATCCGGTAAACATTTAACACACCACCGTTATCCAGCACGGACACCAGCAGTGCGTCATTTCTCTGTCTGTCTGGGACAGAACTGCTACTAAATGTAAAGAATTAAATATGAGTTTTTATATTGGTGTTCTATCTCTCTCCATTATATCAGTATAATTCACATATTATATAGGCTATTAGACTATACATATCACGGATGTATAAATTAATTATTCCAACCTTTTAATGTCCGCTGCTGCTTTGCTGACCGCTGCACTGATTTCCTTTGATAAAACTTTTTATGCTGCCAAACAAATCCAGTTGGTTCTGTTGACGCTGTTGAATGTCAGCGTTTTAATTTCTTCCTCTGAGAAATTCCTCTTCTTTTGGAAAACGTACTTTAAAACATTGTATATGTCCTGCTGCAACCAAAAAGCTATAAAAGCTTTAAGCTTTAATCATGATACATACAGTCCACAGTGGCTGTTCAGGGTACTACCTAGAGTGCCTAGCCTGCACCAGCAACTGGCAACCACCTCACAACAGGGGAAATAAAACTGTTAAACAACAAGCCAGTAAACCAGTTGGTTTAGTTTGAATACATTCAGGCAAATGCATTTACAGAGGCAAAACAGCTGTCGATAAAATGCCTGAAAAACAGAAATAAAACATTACATATTATAACAATGTAATAAACATGTAATCAGCCTTTGCATTATACGGCCCTACTTACCATTTAACTGGCTTCACCATTACACTGCCACAACAGGATAACAGACACTAAAGAGATTAATTTCTCAAAATATCTCAACATCTCAGCAATTAACAATATTTGAAGAAAAAAAACAACCTTAGCAGACAAGACACCAGTCTACACAAGGCAGAGAGACAACAGGCAGACGGGACTATTTCAAGACAAATTAAATACTAAGTGAATGCAACATTAATTAGAATTACCTTGGATTACTCATTGTCATTCATAACCTGCCTCTGTGCAGAACATGTGGCAACCAAACCAGCAGACCAGACAAAAGACAGCCATGTTTCAACAAGTGCTTCATATAGGGGTCAGCTCATTAAGGGGCTGGACAAGAGAGGAGCTGACACTTCACTTAGTTGGAAAAACAAATAGCAGTTTTTAAGGGTGATCATACACGAGTAAAGTGGAAGACATAACACATAGTGTTTCTCTCTCCAGAGGTGGACATGCAATTTTCATGTCTGATGTCAAGTCTACAAACAGAAATATTGGCTCTATATAGACTGCCAACATCTAATATGACCTGTGCCCCTTTTGTCAATACAATATTTACCCAATGCAATCATTTATCATCTACAGGGAACAGCATGGGTATTCAGCAAGGTGCTGTATTCACAAAAGTGAACCTATGCACTGTCTGTGTCTTGCTATTTTGAAAAGGTTGTATTTTACATCCAAAACCATTAGTTTTCCGCCACTGTCAAGTCCAAGACTGGTATACAAAGCCTTGCCAGCAATTAACACGTGATAGCAGAGTGATTTTTTCGTGTATCAAATCCGGAGGCTTTTTTTTTTCACGAGGGTGAGTAAAAAATTTGCAGTTTGTCACAAATCTCAGTGCACTATATATGCAGTATCTAGCATTTGTAAACAATGAAAAGGTGGATTTGTGTACAACAGATCACCTTAATCAAGTACAGGTAAAAATGTGGCAGTCCTCTTCTAGTATTTAAAAAGAAACATCTCTTGTTTCTAAAATCTTAGCTTCATCCATAATTTTAAGAAGATTATTAACCTGGGGTTTAAATAGTAGTAGCTTACAAAACAAAGCGTATACACAGAACAATAGGGCAAAACAAACTGAGGGCTTTGAGGACGGGTAGAGGGGGTTAACTGAGTCCAAAAGCATTTGTGAACAGATGGTGTTTGAGAAGTTTCTTGAAGATGTCCAGGGATGCGGCATTAAGGATTATGGCTGGGAGAGAGTTTCAGAGGGTGGGGGCTGCAACGCTTAGGCACGAGCCCCAAAAGTTTTCATTTCATTGCGGGAGGTGTTAAGAAGACCTGCGTCAGAAGATCTCAGGTTCCGGGAAGGTGTGTAGGGGTGGAGGAGATCAGTGAGGTATGGAGGGCATGGAGGGATTTGTAGGTCAGGATGAGGAGTTAGTTGATGCCTGATTATACCGGTGTATTGGAGCCTGTTCAGGGATTTGGTTGGAACCCCTGACAGGACTCCGTTGCAGTCGTCCAGAGGGGAGGTGATGAAGGCATGAATGAGGGTTTCGGCCACGGAGTCAGGGAGTGAAGACCGGAGTCTGGAGATGTTTTTGAGATGGTAGAATGCAGTTTTTGTAACAGATAGAGTAATTTTGATGTGAGATTGGAAGGAGAGAGTGGAGTCCAGAATGATGCCCAGGTTGCAGACCTCAGATGATGGGGAGATGGCGCAGCCGTCAGCTGTGAGGAGGAGGTCTCCAACCCTCCTGAGCAGTGCCTTGGGGCCACAACCAGGAGCTCTGTTTTATTGCTATTGAGTTTGAGGAGAAAAAAAGAAAGACAGACAGTCATCAGGCCAAATGCCAAGATATTTATAATAAGGGACAACTTCTAGTTTCTTACCCTGAGAAGTATGAATATCAGTTGCATTCTCAGGCTTCTATCTTGCACTGGAGAGGTATATCACCTTAGACTTTTCAGTATTTAAAACCAACCATCAGTATTTAGTAGCAAGAGCTGAATAATATTTAAAACTATCTTGTGTTTGGTAAGAGCCTCCACAATGGGGGAACCAGCACAATAAATCACTGTATCCGTGAAAGTTATTGATATAGATTGAAAACACCAGCGGACCCAAGACAGAACCCTGTGGCACACCATTAGAAATGTTAAGCAAATTTGAGCTTAGTCCATCAATTTGGATACATTGAGATCTGTCTTTGAGGAAGTTCAAAAACTACCCAAATGCCTGTTCAGATAAACCAATACTAGTTGGTGTCTGCTTCAGAAATGGTCAACAGTATCAAAAGATTTTGACGGATCAATAAATAGAGCTGCACAACTCTGCATTTTATCCAAAATAAATAAAACAGTATCATTCTCCACTTTCGTAGCTGCAGTTATGGTGCTATGTTGTTTTCTAAAGCCAGACTGATGTTCTGACAAAATGTTATTTTTACATAAAACTCCTTTAGCTGTTCTCAGACTTTGAATTGATTTGGGATGTGCAGCAATTTCGTAGCTGATTAGGTATTAGCCAGTTTGCCTCAGAACTTGATGTTCTAGCCATTGCCCAGGCCTAAGGAGACTAGATAATTCTGAAGTAAAATAGTGGTTATCCCTACACCCTATATTTGTGTAGAGGTGCATTCCTATCAATAATTTCCAAAAAACCACAAAAGAAATATGACCATGACGTCTCCATATCATCAATCAGACTGATTCTATCCCAGTCAAAATGGAAAAAGAAAATATACAAACAAGCTATACAATAGTGTTTAGTGTCCCTTTTTATAATGATAGGTGTTTTACCTTTCAGAACCTTAGTGTCTTTAATTGTAGCTACAACACAGTGGTATCGTTAGTAAATACTACCACTGAGGAGTATTTATGGGGAGCAGAATAAGGTCCATTACAGATTATTTGTCTTGAAATTTGGTTGAGTAGGACTATCCACAATCTGAGCAAAATTCAGTGAGACACACATTTTTTAAATCCTCTAACTTGGGAGTTAACCAGTCCCAATTCAAGTCACCAAGTAAAACAATTTCTTTGTAGTTGATCTGCAACAAAAGATGCATCAACAATGATAAGGACACACCAAGAACTGACGAGGGCCTGTACCAGCCCACAACTGTAACAAGCAGGCTCTTCAACAATTCAGTATTCAAGGCTAAAATTTTGAGTTCCTTACAAATTAATTTAGAAACCAAGGTTTTTACACAGAACTTTGTCTTCACGTAAATGGCAACACCATCACCTCTCTTAGGTTGGTTAGTACAAAATACATTCTACCCATTAATGGAGATATAGAGGAGGAGATGTAGACTTATTAAGCCACATCTCAGATAAAACAATAATGTCAGCATCAGTCGAATCAGCCCAGATATGGATGGAATCTAGCTTGGATAAAAGACTGCACACATTCAAGTGAATAAAGCCCAATCTAGACCTTGACGTAAAGTCAGCTGGTGTTTCAGTCTGGCTTCATTTGTTTGGATGGGCTGCACAATATCAACAACAAAAGAAAAATAAGGCATCTTCTAGTTGAAGAACAAAAAACATCCATTACTTTAAAATGATTAGCAGAGTTCCAAAATGAGTTATCTGAGGTCAAGATGTAGACTTGTAGAATCATAATAGACTGAAATTGCACGAAGCAAATATAGTTACCAGCACTGACAGGCTTGGATAAGAGAATAAAATGAAATTGTTTGTGTAACCCACTTGAGCCTTTACACGGTATGTTCACTTTTGCCGGGCTGAGGTTCACTCAACTTCACTGGATGAGGGACAGTTTAACACAGATAAAATGTAGAATAAAATGAGAATACCTGGAGATATTTTTGCAGGTCAATTTTCATCAAGGAGTTTGTACAATCCATACGACAGGCGCACAACAAACTACATAAGTACGGATGCAGATAGCTTCAGTTGAGCAAAAAAAATTCAAACATTTTAGATATTAGGTGATACAGACAGGTAGACATGCTGCCATCTTGCATTGTATATATTAAATGAAATTCCTTTAAGGGGTAATTCAAATCATGTCATCTTATTAGACATTTCATTAGACATAATGATTAGCACATTTTTTCATGAGTTATAGCCAAGAATCTATTTTGTGAGGTCACTGTGACCTTTGTTAGGGTTGGAAAAAATTAGCAATTATCTACACCATGACACTAGTAATAATTGTTGCTTAAAGTATTTACCACACAAGGCCTAAAACACAGATTAAATATGTCACACATACCAACAGGTACCAGCACACAGATTACAGTTTCAAGACACACAGTATTGAGGAAGGGAGTACGCAGCGCACACACTTTGTTTCAAGAGACACACACAGATAAACACCCCTACACATATTCACATATCTGAAGGCAGAAGCACATTGAGAGCTACATCAAGGTCATAAACCCAGGTGGAGATGACCACAGACATGTGATAGAAAAAGCCAAATAAGGACAAGTGTGACGTTAGTAGTCTAAAAAAACTTTCCATTCTTAGTAGTAGAGGAGTCAACAACTCTGTTGTCCTTATAAAAAGGATGTGAAGGGTCATATATAACCTTGTGACAAGGAGAGAAATTAGCTAAAAATAACCATAAGCATACACCAGCACTGACAGTTGGGAGTGTGTTGACTTTTCATTCATTCATTTTGGCTGAAATTCTACGTTCATTAATTTGATGAGTTTGTGTGTTCATACAACTTTCTGATGTTTTTGATGTATCATCATTTTTTTTAACACATTTATTGACAACCATATCCAAATTCTGGACACAAGACTTGCCAACACAGGTAGAGTTCTTTTAGTCTGAGCGTCGCATAAATCGTTGTCTGTTTCTAATGCCGGTGGCAGCGGATCACAGCTGGATCAGCTGTCAGTTGGCTTTAACAGCTGTTTGTGTCTGCACTCGTGTACACTGTAGCTAGTCACATGTTTAATTTATTCCTGCACATGAATAACGACTTGCATTTTGTATTAATACTGTAAAGTGTGTTTTGCTCAGAGGCAAAGGGACACATTTACTTTTATTTATTATTTGTGTACGCATATATTCTGATTATGAATTAATTATTCAATATCCCAGAATAAGACTATATGGGTATATTAGGTAAGATGTTTCAGGGAAAATGTACTTGATGTAACTCATATTCACATAAATGAATAATGTGTTTGTGGTCCTTTTGTTGTTCAGAAACCACACTTAATACAGATTTTTAAATAAATGGTGAATCAGACATAAAATATGTAACTTGTGAGTAACACACTTGAATTTAATTCTTTATCTGTCTTCACTCTGGTATGAAACAGTGGTGATGTTGTGATGTTATCAGTCCAATCAGCTGCAACGTCCTATCAACAACTGATATCCAGGAAGCGGGCGTGTCGACCGTGGAGGTTGCTTTTGTGTATCCTCGCTCAGGGCTCCTCTAATATCTCTCCAACTCCTCAGAGTTAGAAGATCTTTGGTTCAAGCAAGTATCGAGGAGACATAAAATAACCAACATGAGATGTGCTCCTAGTCTGTAATCTTCTGGATATATTTGATGACCAAAGACGTATCATAACCATATTTTGTACATTCTTAATTTTTGTGCATTTAATTTAATTTAATCCCTGATGGGTAATTGTGTTGTCCTAACAGCAGGTGACTTGAGAAAGTACAGGTTTGCAAAGTCAGAAACAAAAAGATAAACTGCTGCATAAGTCTGTTACTGATGCTGCTCTTTAGCATGTTGTGGAGGGGGTGGGAAGAGTTGTTCATGATTATCAACAATTTTGCCAGAATTCTAGCCTCAACCACCCTGTTCAGTCAGGTGAGTGGCAGACCAACCATAGACTCAGCCTTCCTGATGAGATTCTCCTTTGTTTTCCCCACATTCAGCTCCAGGTGGTTTCTTCACTCCACACAACAAACTGCTCCACCAGACCTCTGTACAGACCTCCTGTCCACCCTCAATGCATCCAATGATGGCAGTGTCATCAGAGATATTCTGAAAAGGAGTTTTACTGGAAGGTAGTGAAGAGGAAGGGAGACAGAACATTCCCCTGGGTGGCCCAGTTGTTGCTCACCTGGCGCTCGGACTAACAGCTCTGCAACCTCACAAACTCTGGCCTGCCGTCAGGTAATTAACAATCCATGAGACCAGGCAGGTTTCCATCAGGATGCTCTCCAGCTTCTCCCTCAGTAGCCTGGGCTGGCGGTATTGAAGGCGCTGAGAAAGTCGGAACAGCATGATCCTTACTGAGGTGCTGAGTCTATCAAGGTAGGAGTAGGCTCTCTACAGCAGGTAGGTAATCGCGTCATCCATTACCAAATGGGGCTGGTACGTAAACTACAGGAGGTCCTGTGCTGGCTGGACTCCTGGTCTGAGGTGTGATAGGACCAGCCTCTCCATGACCTTCTTCATGTTACTTCAGAGGCCGTCCACATGGAGACGCTCTTTGCCCTAAACGCATATGTTTTGCTTCGTTTGGGCCGGTCGTCCACACAAATCCCGTAAACGCATAGCCCGAAAACAAACTTTTTTTATACCTGGTCCAAGGGTGAATAAATTCGAAAACGCATCCCTTGCGTGTTCGTGTGGACGGCGAAGACGGATATCTGCGTTTCGATGATGTCATCGCCACACCCCTCGAGCTTAGCCTTCCACCTGCTATATCCCGCGAGACGTCTCATAACAACATCAACAACATTGACTACATGCTCGTGTTCCTGCTGGAGAAGATATTGAGCCTATTAGGGTTACTGGGGTTGTTATCATGCTCCTGTGCCACCACGCTGAACAAAAAAGGCAGATGGACTGATGGGTTCTTCTACTGCCGATTTGTAAACAGCGCTCAAGCTTTGTGCGCATGCTCCGTCTCTTCCTCTCCATTTTTTTGCGAATTTCTGAAATTGAAACAGCGCCACCTATAGGCCTGGCATATGAAGTAGCATGTTGAGGTGGATCCATGTGGACGCAAATATTCTTGAAACGATGCCAGGGAAAACAGAGAGGAAAAAGATTGTTTAGCTACGTGTGGATGTGCTCTCAGGTTACTGCTATTGGTCTATCGTTGTTTGGTCCTGCAGGGTTCTTCTTTTTGGGCACAGGGACCAGGCACAATGTTTCTATGGCACTGGGACTCTCTATAGCTAAAGGTGGTGATAGGAGGTGTTGATGTCTGGGACAATTAGGGGGTCAACAGTAGCTGCATTATAGGGGTAGTATACACTAAGGGATGTGTCCATGAAGCCTTGTGAACCATTTTTATTTTCTGAGCCAACTAGATGGTGCTCTCTATTCAACAAAGAACTGGAAGCACACAGAATTACCATTGCTTAAGCTTTTTTCTTAAGACCAAGAGTGTCATCAAGTGGGCTCAGAAAATAAAGAAAATGGTTCACGAGGCTTCATGGGCACATCACTAGTATATACCATCTGAAGGCTTGGATCCTGTGAGAATACTATATGTGTTTCAGAAATAAGCTGTCCAGGGATAGATACAGTTTGGAAATTATTTAAAAGATTAAATTCTAAATCAAGTCAAAATCAAAATGACTTTATTTATCCCCGAGGGGAAGTTCAGTTAGTCTTTTGACTATTGAATTAGACAGCCTGATGGTCCTGCAACGGAGAGAGAGCTGTGGAAGGTGTAAGATTTAATGCTTTATTTAAAAGGACCATTTAGTCAGCCCCCCACTCTCCCCACCCCCAGCTCCCTCTCAAACTGACAAGAGGCTCACCATGTTGGATGAGCACAGAATCCAGCTGTGACAACCATTTATGTGTGATTAATGGGCAAGCCAAAGCCTAGTGTGGATGACTACAGGTCAAAGTGTCATAAAAACCTATTCAAATCACAGCAATTTGTCCAGGATTATAAGCCATCTATTTCTTAATTCTGTATAGTCAAGATTACATTTACATATACCTATGTTTTACAAGGATTTGGTTGGGGTAGTGACAAAAGTTGGAGCACAAATCCTGGTTAATTGCTGCAATTTATGTCTGATAGTTGTTGTAGTAGTTTTATGTGATGTAAAAATCCTTTCTACTTTGGCACACTGAAAGCTTTGAATCAATATTGATATAAAATAATGAGTCATAAAATTGTAGCATGAACAAACACAGAGATTTGTCACTTCTTTCCTCTTTGCTTTGGTCATTATTGGTGTTAATATCAGTGTTTAAATTGTATAAATGGCATTCTAAAAAAAAAATTAAAAAGAGAAAGTCAGTAAGCGGTTTAAACAAAGTTACACAGACAAAGATCACCCACCATTGGTATACAATTTCAATCATTTAGATTTTTAGGTTTTCCAAAAAAGGTACAAAAAAAATTGTATAGAAAATAAAAGCAAGTGCTTTAAAAGTTTAAAAAGCTTTAAAAATCCTTCCATCTGACCTAACCTGAGTCGTTGCTGGTATGAAGTCCTCTAACAGTGCCTTAGACCTGTTCCACTCCATCCTCATCAAGGCCTATCTCCCCACACTCTGCCTACTCATCACAAAAATAGTCAACTCCTACCTGTCTTCTTACTTGTCCCCTGCCACCTTAAAGCTCGCCACAGTCACCCCCATACTAAAAAAACATGCACTTGACCCTGACTCAAATAACTACCGCTCCATCTCTGCCCTTTCTGTCAAAAAGTTCTTGAGAGAGTTGATGCCATGCAGATCAAATCTCACCTCAACTCAGAGGACCTCTATCAATCTTTCCAATCCATTTTCTTCTAACAGTCTACTGACCAGAGCCTTCACAAGAGACCACATCACTCCAGTCCTCCACGACCCCCACTGGCTCCCAGGTAAACTTTCAAATTTAAGAATTTAACTCATTAACTTCAAGACCCTCAACAATCGTTCTGTCCCCTACCTCTCAGTCCCCTCCACAGCCATGCCCAGATCTGCCACCAACAACCTCCTGCTCATCTCCAGGACCAAGCACCGACCCTGGGGTGACAGGGCCCCTGACGCGATTTTTTTGCGCTGCGACTTCTAATGGCCATGAGGACTGTGCCAAGGTTGTGCAAACCTTATATTGTTCTTCAGATTCATATTCAGATTTGCTTTATTGTCATTACAACAAGTGCAACGAAAGGTAAGGGGCAGGCCATTCAGTGCAAAAGGACAAAAACACACAAAAATATATTTAAAAAAGTATATATAAACACAATATAACGGGATGAAATTAAATTAAATAGACGGTAAGGTGCGGAGATAATGCAGGATGGATGAATGAATATTGCACAGAAGTGGTGTTGTATGGGTATATGTATTGCACGTATTTCGGTGTTAAGAGTTATTCAGGGCTCTCACAGCAGTTGGGAAAAAGCTATTTTTCAGTCCGTTTGTCCTGGTTCTGATGGCCCTGTACCGTCTGCCCGACGGCAGTAGCTTAAATAGGAAGTGGCCCGGGTGGTAGGAGTCTTTCAGGATGGTGTTGGCTCTCCTGAGGCAGTAGGAGCCATGAAGGTCCTCCAGTGTGGGCAGAGGGTCACCCAATGACCTTCTCAGCCATTTTGGTGACCCTCTGGAGTTTCTTCCTGTTTGCCACTGTGCAGCTGGCAAACCATGTACAGAGGCAGTATGTGAGGATGCTCTCAATGGTGGAACGGTAAAAAGACACAAGCAGTCTCTGGCTGATGTTGTTCTTCCTGAGGATTCTCAGGAAGTGGTGTCTTTTTTGTGCCCTTTTTACCAGCTGAGTAGTGTTCTCACTCCAGGTCAGCTTCTCCTCGATATGGACTCCCAGAAAGCAGAAGTCACTGACCCTTTCTACACAGTTTCCACCAATGAGAATGGGCTGAATGTCTGTTTTGTTTTTTCTGAAGTCTATGATGAGCTCCTTGGTTTTGGATGTGTTCAGGAGCAGGTTATTGTCTCTGCACCACACCGTCAGCTGTTGCACTTCATCCCGATAAGCGGACTCATCACCTCCTGTGATGCAGCCTACCACTGTCGTATCGTCTGCATACTTTATGAAAGTGTTGCTGGTGTGGATGGGGGTGCAGTCTGAAGTGTAGAGGGTGAAAAGCAGGGGGCTCAGCACGCAGCCTTAAGGGGAACCGGTGCTGAGTGTGAGGGGTGCGGAGGTGTGGGGGCCAATCCTTACCCTCTGTGGGCGCTCTGTCAAAAAGTCCTTAATCCAGAGGCATGTGGAGTGA
>CAFUXE010001206.1:73272-84219 GCA_903364295.1 Serranus cabrilla | reverse complement strand
AAATGCTTACAAATGCTAGAATTGGCCCTGTTATACTCTGTGAAAACATAATACAGCATAATATGTCCAAACATGGTAGAAAAACAAGAGCACAGGTGATCCTGATAATTAATCAACTGAGTGAAGACAGTCAGGTGATTGAATGATTGGATTCAGGTGTGTTTCTTCTTGGTTGGAACAAAAACCTACAGCCACTCGGCCCTTTACTGGATCAGTTTGACACCCCTGCCCTACACCTTATAAAATGGAATTTATTGAACATTGGTGTATTCAGCCTGTAGGCTACTGAAAACTACTAAATATTATTTATAGGTATTATTTTCCAACCTAAGAAATGTAGTACTAAAACCATGAGATCACATATTTATAAACATGACTTCGATAACACTTCACTTCTCTTGGGTGAAGCTGTTGAATATTTCTGTATCATTTTTTTTTTGGTGTTGCAATTAGCAGACGGTCCCTGCGCATTAGCGCACCAGTCGGCTCTGCACATAGTCTAACGCAGGGGTGTCAAACTGATCCAGTAAAGGGCCGAGTGGCTGCAGGTTTTTGTTCCAACCAAGAAGAAACACACCTGAATCCAATCATTCTAATTACCTGAACTGTCTTCACTCAGCTGATTAATTATCAGTATCACCTGTGCTCCTGCTATGTTTGGACATATTATGCTGTATTATGTTGTGTGAGTATAAAAGGGCCAATTTTAGCATTTGTAAGCATTTTAGAATGATAATTTTTTGACAAAAACCAACATATGGGCATCCTATAATAAGGTGCATTTCATTTGACATTTTTAAATATAATATAGTGTGCCATTTTTTTTTCAGTTTTGGACACACTATAATATAGTGTTTCTTGTTTCATATTTTTGGATATACTATACTATTACCCAGGTCCAACAGCATTTAAATTTTTTTTTAGTGAACTACACTATGACCAATTTTGGACATACTATAATTAGTTTTTTTGTCATCTAGAACAGGGGTTTCAAAATGATCCAGGAAAGGGCAGAGTGGCAGAAGCACACCTGAATCCAATCATTCAATCACCTGAACTGTCTTCACTCAGTTGATTAATTATCAGTATCACCTGTGCTCCTGGTTGGAACAAAAACCTGCAGCCACTCGGCCCTTTACTGGATCAGTTTGACACCCCTGGTCTAACGCAAGTCTGTTCAGTCCATTGCGGAGGAAGGCTTGTTTTAAAGAAAATACGTTTGTACGCTAATGAGTTATTGAGCCGGCAAAGTCGTATCTGTGAATATCTTTCTAATTTTACCAAAGTGGGAGGTTGGGACCTCCGAGCAGCCTGGCACTTCCGTTGTGTGGACACTTCCGTTGTGTTGTGACTCAATATGCAGCATTTCTCTCTTGCATGTGTGAGCCGGTGCAATCACACACAGGGCTTGTCCGGCAACCACCTGTATACCTTCGGGATTTTGTGACATTCTGAGTTGGGGGCCCAGTGTTGTTTCCCTCTCTTTGGGAATGTTTTTTTTCGAGGGTCTATCAATGCTGTTCCTTTTGTTTGTGTGTACTTAGGTATTGACAGTGCTGTGCGCAGGGTTTTTTTGTGTTCAGAGGAATGTTGCTGCAGTGTTTCTTTTTTAAGTTTTGGTTTTCTGTTGTCTCCTTGCTGCCTGGGCCGCTGTTGTATGTGAACCGGGGACGTTTCAAGTTGAGGGGGGGAAGTATGTAACGGATTGTTATTGTATGTATAGTATATGTCATTTGCCCTTTATAGTGAGGTGTCCTTAATGGGCTACCGTAGCTGCCGAAAAGCAGGAGTTGTTGTTGTTGTGGTGGCGGGAGAGAGTTGTGTGAGAAATAAATCCAGTGTGAAACTGTGAATACAGAAGCTCCCGAGTACGTGCCATTATTACTTAATACTGACGCATACGAAGTCCACGAACCCACTGAGAGCTCGGTTACACTTCTATTATTACAATTATTACGTCTGTCATTTGACTTTATCTACCACATCTACCTTCATAAGTCACAGACTTGACTGTAGGGTAAGTGATGTTAATGTTGTCATTGTTCATCTTGTTCTTCTCTGTCTCTCCCTTTCAACATTGCCCCTCTCACACTCGTATCTACTCCAGGGGTGTCAAACTCAAGGCCCGCGGGCCAGATGTGGCCCGCCAGGTCATTTTATGTGGCCCGCGAGTGCTTAATTAATTGATCTTTAAAAAAAGATTGTCTTGAAATAGGTCTACGTTGCTTTAAATCGTGCATTGACAATAAACTACATTTCCCACAATGCATGGCGATTATGTTACCCGCGAAGTGTCGGCCTCCCGCCACTAGATCGCAGTGTCCACATCAGTGTTTAATGCAACAAGTGATATTGAGCAGATTGAAAAATATTCACAAATGATCCCAAAATGTTAAGGAAGCGCAAGATTGATGCAGATGGAAGGCTGTTTCATGAAAGATGGGAAGGCAAATATATGTTTTTGCTTCAAGGAGAAAAACCGGTATGTCTTGTGTGTTATGAGGCGGTGTCTGTCGTCAAAGAGTACAATCTACGTCGGCATTTTGACACCAAACACGGAGCCAAGTATGCTAAATTTACCCATCAAGAAAAACAACAAATTGCCAGAGAATTAAAAGGTAAACTCCGATTGCAACAGAATATGTTCACAAAAGCTACCAGCAAAAACGATTCGGCAGTGGAAGCTAGCTTTATTGTGGCTGAAGAAATCGCCCCCGCGCTTCAAAGTCTTTTTCAGAGGGTGCCTTTTTGAAGCAGCGCATGCTGAAAGTGTGTGAGCAGGTGTGCCCCGACCAGATACAGACTTTTAAAAATGTCAGTTTGTCAAGAAACACCATCGCGGACCGAGTCAAGGAGCTAGCAGGAAACCTGTCAACACAGCTGGCCGAAGAGTCACGCAGTTACGTAGCTTTTTCATTAGCTGTTGAAGTAAGCACAGACAACACAGACACTGCACAGCTATCCATTTTTATTAGAGGCGTGAAGTCGGACCTCTCTGTCACCGAGGAGCTCTTGGATGTAGCTGCCATGCATGGGACCGGGACGGGATATATATGTATATGTATATATGCCTGTAAGTTGACTTTAGAACCAGATAAGTTGTGTACATTGTATGTTGTCCATAACAATGATTATGTGTTAGGGTAAGCATTAGCGCGACGGCGCTAGCACGTTAGCATTAGTGCGACGGCATTAGCGCGCTAGCACGTTTGCATTAATGCGACGGCATTAGCGCGCTAGCACGTTTGCATTAGTGCGACGGCATTAGCGCGTTAGCACGCTATTCTTTTAGCATGTTAATTGTTAGTTTGCTAACTCTGGCCTGTTAGTTTCGTTTGTTGTTTGATTCAAGACGTTTGTATATTGATACATATTTGTTCTTGTGTTGCAGTTTTCACTCTCTTTGTTGATGGCATATGAAAATAAAGGTCATAAAGGCATCTGCTTTTATGTGTCGTCAATGGAGGAGTTATATCGGTCCGCGATATATGAAGCGGTGGAGAAGTCAGTAAGTAAAACTGGATTGCCCTGGAAAAAGTTGGTGGGATTAACTACAGATGGTGCACCGGCAATGTGTGGAGGCTTGGTTGGATTAATGAAGGAGAAAATGAAAAACAGTAGCTGTCACACGCTTCTAATAGCTTATCATTGTATCATACACCAAGAAGCTTTGTGTGGAAAGGTGCTGGGGATGGATAAAATAATGACTTCCGTAGTGAAAACTGTGAACTTCATTCGGGTGCGTGGCCTGAATCACCGCCAGTTCCAGCTGTTCTTGCAGGAGATGGACTCGGAGCACGGAGACCTGCCCTACCATACCGAAGTGCGGTGGCTGAGTAGGAGCAAAATCCTCAAACTATTTTTTGAGCTTCGGGAAGACATTGCTGTTTTTATGCAAAGTAAAGGAAACCCATTGTCTGAACTGTCAGATCCAAACTGGCTGTGTGATTTTGCTATCCTATGTGACATAACGGAGCGTCTCGCAGAACTGAATCAAAAGCTGCAGGGACGCAAACAAGTCATCACGCAGATGTCCGACAGGATCACATGCTTCCAGAGGAAAGTTGACCTATGGAAGTGCCAAGTGGAACAGGAAAATCTTGCCCACTTTTCTGTTTTGTCAGAACATCTCGGCCTCAATTCCCGTTTTTTTTTTCATGTGCCAGGTTGGCTACCAAACTGATCAGGTTAATGAGTGAGTTTGATCGGCGCTTCTCGGACTTCAGAGCACAGCACTCTGGCTTTGCCATCTTTGCCAGTCCTTTCACCACCGATGTCAGCAGTGTGCCCCATCACCTTCAGCTGGAGTTAATCGAGCTTCAAAGCGACAGTGGCCTGAGAGCAAAGTTCCAGGATGCTGCAATCGAGGACTTTTACCGTCTACTGCCCCCTGGTGTGATGCCACAGCTTCGACTTCATGCTGCCCGTGTTCTGTCTATGTTTGGGAGCACCTATCTGTGCGAACAGATGTTTTCAATAATGAATCTAAACAAAACCAAGCACAGATCACGCATCACTGATGACAACCTCCACGCTGTTTTACGGATTGCCACAGCACAGGAGCTAAAACCAGACATTGACACACCGGCCAAGGGAAAACGGCGTCAGACATCCGGCCAGAAAACAGATAGGTAAGCATTTTTAAAAACCTAATTAAAATATACGGTAATAAAATGTATTTCAACCAAGAATAAGAATATTTAAACTGGGTGCAATTTAATGATTGCATTTTGTTTTTATTGTTGTTGAATGGATGAGGATGGTGGAGATGGGGTCCACTTGGTGTGTTCAAGGACAGGCAGTATATCCTCATCATTTTCAACTAATAGTTGTGAACTGAGACAACCCTTATTTTGTTATTTTCAGTTTATTACATATACTACTTCATATGTAGCAATGTATTTGCTGTTTACAGGTTTATGCGTTTATGCAGACAAATGTTTACTCCTGCAAAACAGTATGCAGCCATTCATTTTTGGTAAAATGCTACATCTGTCACACATGTTCTTAGCAGCTGGTCGGTTGTATGTTATTCTGACCCTCTCGACTGTGTCAAAAATGTTTTAAACAAAGTTAATGTCATAACCTCTGTTTTGATCATATTTTTCTTTATTTACTTGAATAGTTTGATTGTTGATCAATGGAGCAACGTGGGTTTCTTAACCTGAAAATTTAAAGGATTATTGTTATAGTAACAGAGCAACAAGCTATGCAGATGCATATGTAATATTTGTAACTTCAATAAGTAATAAATACAGAGAGTTATTTAACAATATGATACGGAATAGTTACATTTATTATACATTGTATTTGGATACATTTATACTGTTTTACAGTTACATCTGGCCCTTTGAGGGCAACCATTATGCTGATGTGACCCTCGGTGAAAATGAGTTTGACACCCCTGATCTACTCTATTCTACAATGTATGTATATCTGTTCTGTACATTGACATGTATTGCACATCTGTCCATCCTCTGAGGGAGATCCCTCCTCTGTTGCTCTCCCTGAGGTTTTTTTTTCTTTTTTTGTCTCTGTCCCCAGAGGGTGTTGTTGTACCCTGTACCGTCTGTAAAGCCCTACGAGGCAAATCTGTGATTTGTGATTCTGGGCTGAATACATCGAAAAATCGAATTGAATTGAATCAAATCATTGAATTGAATATGTCTGTATGGGTCTTGACTGCCCAGTATTTTCCTTCTTTTAGCCTGCCTTTTTTATATTATCTGCCAGAAGCCACCATTTTAAATGGAAGTACAGCATGTATGCAGTGGTAATCAAATGACAGTGCCAAAAAACAACAAAAAACAAACACACCTTTGGAGCAGGTTTGGGTTGAAATCGATTGGATTCTCAACCATTCTTCCAATGTGGAGTCCCACATTATATTTGTGCCAGATGTGAAAAATAACTCTGAAAAAATGACACTGAGAGGCCGTCCACACGTACGTAAACGATCTTTTCCCTCTCCGTTTTCCCTGGCATCGTATCAGGAATATTTGCGTCCACACGGATCCGTCTCAATACGCTACTTCATATGCCAGGCCTATAGGTGGCGCTGTTTCAATTTCAGAAATTCACCAAAAAACGGAGAGGAAGAGACGGAGCATGCGCACAAAGCTTGAGCGCTGTTTACAAATCGGCAGTAGAAGAACCCATCAGTCCATCTGCCTTGTTTGCTCAGCGTGGTGGCACAGGAGCACTATAACAACCCCAGTAACCCTAATAGGCTCAATATCTTCTCCAGCAGGAACACGAGCATGTAGTCCGACATTGTTGTTGATGTTGTTATGAGACGTCTCGCGGGATATAAGAGGTGGAAGGCTAAGCTCGAGGGGTGTGGCGATGACATCATTGAAACGCAGATATCCGTCTTCGCCGTCCACACGAATACGCAAGGGATGCGTTTGCGGATTTATTCACCCTGGGACCCGGTTTCAAAAAAGTTCGTTTTCGGGCTCTGAGTTTACGGGATTCGTGTGGATGGTCGGCACAAACGAAGCAAAACATCTGCGTTTAAGGGAAAAAATGCCTCCGTGTGGATGCATAGAAAAATAGAAGAACCACATTTAAAAAAACTTTGGAATGCCATGGTCTATTAGTTTTTGTGGAATTTGGAAGAACAAAATATACTCCCTGAATTGGTGACAGTGTATTATTATTTACATAATACATACATATACAGTTATTACCTTTCATGTAGACTTTTTTTATTTATCAGTTCAATGAAGGTGCCAGAATGGAGAACTTGAGGCTTGAGACTCAGCTCAGACTCAGCCGTGACCCAGACTTCAACTCAGGTAATGATGACTTGACTCTAGACTCTTCACGGTGACTCAACTACAAAGCTTCTTTCTGTATGTGTAATGTCTTTTACGGCCACAACATGTGTAAAAAGCCTCTGTTGGACAATGAAGTTAATCTTAAATCTTACCTCTTAAATCAACATCGCCACTTGGACTCTCGGTTCTGAGGTATGACATTGAGCCGAATGCCTGCTTTGAGGCCCTTCACAAACAAGTACATCTGTTTGGATATATCATTTATTAATCCAAGATCATTTCCCAAAATACTGAACAGTAAAATTATGAAATAATTACGTAAATTATTACTTCACACCACGGAGTGGGAGTGAAGCATTGTTTTGGGCGGTGGCGGTGTCTGTCTGTCTGTGTTTCCGCTGCATATACATCCTCTGGCCAACAGAGGGCACTGTGGGGTGAAGTCTGCCATCTCCGATTGCCTTGTTAAATATGTAATATTTTTCCGGCTCCCGGTTTTCTAGACAAACTTCCAGATAACAGATGTAAATCGTTTAGTTGGGTGAACAGATGCAAATAATGGAGGAGGCAGGAGTGCCCCCAAAGAAATACGAAATTATCATGAAAAAGTAAGCTAGTGAAAAACAGTTACGCAAAATGTAGTCAAGAAGTGTCACAGAATCTGTGAGCATGAGATTCTGTGAAACATACTTTTATATATAATTCAGAGCTACGTTAAGAGTATCATGAGAATAAAAGGACACAGACAAGCGGAAATGCAGTGGAGAAAGAAAGGCGGAGGTGTGAATTACAAGAAGGGGAGAACGAGGCACATTAGCTGCTGCTGAGTCAGCTGCGAATGGCCGAGTTACAAGAGAAAGAGAAGAGACGGAGTGAGAGAGCTGCTATTGCTACAGCATCACAGTGGCCTTGAGAGATGAAGAGGATGCATGGGGGGAGGAGGCCAGCATTCCTCTTGAACAGACTTGCTGAAAGCTCCAGTGCACCTCCAGGCTCCAGGAGGATTAACAGCACTGCCAGGGTTACAGCCACTCAGAGGGGAACAACCTGTGGGTTCAGACCTCTCCTGGGAAACCACACTCTGCTCTTCGCACTCATTCACAGACAGACAGCAAAGGAGCAAACATAAAGACTCACAATGACAGAACCACCGTTGAAAAAACAAGGATTTAAAAAGTGTCGGAGTGCAACCTTCAGCATTGATGGCTTCAGCTTCACCATTGGTAAGAGCCTCTTTGTTACAGTGTAATAAGGTTTGTGTATCAGTTCATGCATCTGTGTGAGAGAGGTTTTACTTGGTGAAGAGATCGTGTTCTTCACATAAGGTGTATTTGATTTGAATTGTAGGTGCCCAGTCTGTCAATTTTGTCTCAGTAGGGAGTGCTTCCAAATGAAACAAAATGATGATGTTGTGAATGTGAGATCTACTTTAACGTGAAATTGGTCTATATATTACGGTCATTTACAGCAGCGGTTCTCAACCGGTCTGGCTTTGGGACCCACCATCACACCGTCATGACAAGACGAGACCCAAAACGAGGAAAATGTTCAACTTCTAAAATGTATTTAATGAAAAGATGGTGCAGATTGAGAGGAAAATGTTCCCTTTTACACTAAAATAGCTGCATTTTAACTAAAAAACTAAAAGTGCAACTTAGATAACACAACGTCCCTTGTTTTAACAGACTCAACAGCTTTCATGCACAAACATTAAATAAAAAAATCCAACTAGTGAGAAGTCGTTTCAAAAAGACCCAAACTTCAGTTAGCAGACGGCATAAAAAAAACCCCTTCAAAATAAAACCACAGGATTTTTTTGTCCAGGCAAAGACCCACGACCCACTAAAAACGGTTTCGCGACCCACTTTTGGGTCCCGACCTACCAGTTGAGAATCACTGATTTACAGTGTATGTAGTGAATGTGGAGATCCTGTTCACAAGCGTGATGGTATGTTTAATGTTTAATGTCTATTTTTTTGGGCCCCATAGTTACAATGAAGGGAAATTCGCTCAAGCATACAGTGACAACAGTGTGTTGTTCCTACTTTGATTCAACAGTTTGTGTTTGTTGCTTTCCCAGTTCAAACATGATTAGACCACAGTGCTCATAGCTACTAAATAATGAAATGATACTAAACAGATTCACCCGAGCTACATTCAACACAAGAATGAGCTCGCAAACAAACTGTGAGCTAGGCCTTATTACCTAATATCACTGTTGGACATCACTAATGCTCTTGTGTCTGAATGGGGCAACTTCAACATGTGGACCATGTAGTTTATGTAGCTCACTATGTAGCACCAGCTGGAGAAATGGCAGAAGAGGCTTCGACCTCCTCGAGTCAGAGGATAGAGGAGGTCAACGTTAGATTCAACTACAGAGAAGAATCTGAGATTTTAGGCTGTTGGAGACCCTTAAGACCCTTATACCAGCCTATCTACGGTACTGCTACAGCAGTTAATCAGTCCATGTTTGCTTCAGTTTACCCACTTGCTTGATTTACTTGGTGAAGGTCGAGGACAGGATAATGTTATCATATTCTTTTTAGTTGAGCCGGGCCGTACAAATTATGGACGTTGTGAAGGTTAGTCACACTGTGGGCACTGGGGAAGCTGTTCTTTGAATGAGGCCCACATGCACTTGGTGGAACAGAGACAGCACACACAAATATGTTTCCTTGAATTTTCTCTCAAGGACTTTTAAATACTTTATATACTGCCTTTGAGGTATCTGTTTCTTACGAGAGTTCTTGTCCGTATAAGAACAAATGTGAGACAAACCAACAGATTGTATATATAGTTGCAAAACCATGCTTCTGTATACCACACGGTGATGTAGTTGTTAGCACTCTTGCCTCACAGCAAGAGGGTTTAGGGTTCGATCCCCGTCCGTGGCCCTTCTGTGTGGAGTTTGCATGTTCTCCCCGTGTGTGCGTTGGGTTCTCTCCGGGTACTCCGGCTTCCTCCCACAGTCCAAAAACATGCAGCTTAGGTTCAATTGGTGACTCTAAATTGTTGTCTGTCTCTATGTGCCAGCCCTGTGACAGACTGGCGTCCTGTCCAGGGTGTACCCCGCCTACGCCCAATGCAGCTGGGATCGGCTCCAGCCCCCCGTGACCAGGGTTGACCCGGATAAGCGGTTTCGGAAGATGAATGAATGAATGCTTCTGTATAAACAAAAAAACTACATAAACAATACTGCAGCAAGTTAAAGCAACTATTCAAAGATGTTGTAAAGTCACATAGACGTCAGTTTTAGTTTATTGCAGGGGTGTCAAACTGATCCAGTAAAGGGCCGAGTGGCTGCAGGTTTTTGTTCTAACCAAGCAGGAGCACAGGTGAAACTAATTAATCAACTGAGTGGAGACAGCTGCAGGTGATTAGAATGATTGGATTCAGGTGTGTTTCTTCTTGGTTGGAACAGAAACCTGCAGCCACTCGGCCCTTTCCTGGATCAGTTTGACACCCCTGGTTTATTGGTTCCTGGTACACATTTGCTGAAACCAGTGTCACACCTCCTTGCCAGCAAGTGGCTTCTCTGAGATATCAGAGTAATCCCCTGTCGATGTTATTTAAAAGTTAGGCCAATGAAGTTCCACAGTCCTCTTGCTCTGGGAGCAGGCTAAACATTAGGTATTAGTGAAGCACTGCACACCAGTTCCATAAAAGTTCCATAGTTTACTTATGACTCTTCATACAGAATGTGTGAGTTGCAGTCCAAGACTACCAGCAATGCCTATACCAGTGACAAACAGCAGATAGAATGAGAAGAATCATCACAATCTGTTGCTGTTTTTGCACTTGCTTTTCTCCAAATGTTAAAATCAGCATTATTTCCCTCTGCTGTAGTTGTAGCTGTCACAAACAAATATGAATACAATGTGTATGCAATGTGCATGATAATATAAGACAAAATAACATTATTGTGAATCAGTTGTTTGGATAAATAGCATTAGTATAACAGAAGACTATGTCATCTACAGTGTGCGTGTGTCTGTGTTTAATGACTTCTGTCTCTATGGGAACCAGAAGAGATTGGGAAATGACTGTGACATCATTTTGACTGGTGCTTATAATTGTGTGGGTGTTTTTGGTTGTTAGGGTGCTGAGCTCAGGGAGTCATTATCACTAATGAAGTGGCAGTTCTTTATTTCCTCCTCCTCTC
>CAFUXE010001206.1:37921-51222 GCA_903364295.1 Serranus cabrilla | reverse complement strand
CAACTTGTTAATCAAAACTATTTTATTAGAAATGCAAATAATATAGCCCACTGCAGTAGCTGGCTGCACATGATCGGTCTGCGCTAATGGAAAGCTCTGACTTTACCGAAGTTTATTGTTGACGTGAGGACGCAGCTCGGTAAATTCAGTGCATGAATGCACGCGCTTGACTTGGAGGAGGAAGAGAGATGGTGCAGGAGCCTCTACTGACTGACGGGTGACAGACACTCAGCTGAGCCAACAGCAACATAACGCAAAATAACTTTATATTATGAATAGTTTAAAAATACTTTCAGTAGCTTATAAAAATGTAATGTTAGTTGTTCTGGCTTATTCTAATGCTCTCTTTGACTGTTTATGCTTGTCCAAGAAGGACACCTACTGGTGAATTTGGGTATTGCACCGTAATTGCCTTTGTTTCGTCTCGCCTACCAGAATTCAGTTGTAATGTGGTCAGGGAGATGTGTGCAGCGAAGCTGTTTCTAGCGGTCAGAACCTTCTAGTAGATACGTCCGTAAGTGTTATATGCAATAACTGTTTGAGATATAAGGTGTATACACTCATAAGAATACTTCTGTAACAATTCTAAAGAAAATGAATAAGCAGAATTTTGCTTTGATTGAGAACACATGCTGGCATGACTAGCATGCTAATTCTAGCTCATATTATAACTGTGTGGCTCATATTGCTAACTATGTGGCTCGTGATTGTCCGAACATATGGTAATTTCTGTCTTTCTGTTTATTCTTTAGTTTTACAAAAGAAATTGTGAGAAAACGAATGAGAGCAAAAGTAAAGTTCGTCAAGGAAACATTCTGGAGTATCATTCATTCTGCACTCTTAGTTGACTATCTGTCTATGCCTTGCAAGGACGCACGCAATTGCTAGGACAAAATATTAGTGTTGAAAATGAGACTATTGAGACTAGCTTACGGCGGGCCAACACAGACTGTCTGTAATCAATGGTAAACACTGGTGTAGCATACATTTGTATATATTTTTGTGTACATTTATTTTTTTACTGAAGCTATTCGACAAACATTTGGGATTTTTTGTTATTTATTATTGTAACAGAACATTTAAGCAGCAACCTGTTGTTTGTGCACTTATTTGCTCTGTCAGTCCAAATGTTCTAGTTTGGAATAAAAAGGTGGGAATTAACAATGTTTTTTTTATCCAATTCATCGATTTATCGAAAAATAATCGACCAATTATTCATTCATTCATTCATTTTCGTTGAATGAATGAAGTTAGTTGCAGCCCTAATCCCATTGTCTCATATGGCTTTGCCCACAGAAAGGACACATACTAAAAACAGCCGGATTTAAAATGGAAAGAAAGAGAAAAGGTTTTCCATATTTTCGCTGATTGTAAGAGACTCACAAGATTCTTTGTTTTTTAAACTTTGCTTTTTAATCTCTTTGGATGTTTTAAATTTGGGCCAGAATATGTCTGAAGTTGGTGTTACAGACTCATGCTCTGCTCCGTCAGGGACAACCAGCAACATTATGCACGAGAACTGAGTGTATTAGTATTTATTTATTAAAACAAATGAACAAGATTCTGATAAAAAAATCTTGGTCTCTCTCTCTCTCTCTCTCTCTCTCTCTCTCTCTCTCAGCACTGGCTAACTGAGTTGGAGATCTTTGCCATCATTTTTGCAGCTGCCATCCATGACTATGAACATACAGGGACCACCAATAACTTCCATATTCAAACCAGGTGATTTCAACCAAGTAGTATTTGCATTATTTAAATCAGTGCAGTTAAGGACATGTAGGTAAATTAAGCCTCCATGGTTAGAAAGTAAAGAGACATATACTAAATATAAGCTAATGAAATATTCTGCACATCAATAAATACAACAAAGCATGGTTGTTTTTAATGATAATTTCAATGAAAACGTTTTTAAAGCCTTATGATAAATGTAGCTGTGTGGGATTTGCAGATCGGACACAGCCATGTTGTACAATGACCGAGCCGTTTTGGAGAACTACCACGTCAGTGCTGCTTATCGCCTTCTACAGGGTGATGATGAAATGAACATCCTTTCAAATCTTTCCAAAGATGACTGGAGGTATGGACAGAGCTGAGGTTGACCTATCATGACCTTCATAGATGTTTAATCATAAGCGTAATTATACAGAGCCCCTTGTAGACTGTCCTAAACCAAATGACCCATGTGTTGGTTGTACAACAACTTATTATGATTATATTATGCATTTTTTTTGTTGGCACTGCCATCTTGTGGCCAAACAAAGAAATGTGAAAGAGAAGGTGGGAACTGAGCAAATGGAATATAAGGCATGAAAAGTTAGTTATTCCATCGGCGTTGTGTTGCTTCTCAATATCCCTAGACAACAACATGGGTTGTAACATAAATGGGGGCTCGTCCAGGATTCCCTCTGACGGCATTGGTGACGTCACCGGGGTCCTTAATCAGGCAAAGAATTAGGCACAAAAACAAACATCGAACCCCGAGGATCGTAACAGAGGGGAGATGGAGTGGTCGAAACAACAAGACTTTTTACATAATCCATGTAACTATGACACTTTTAGCCCCGTTTTTATCTCCTGAAACCAGTAGGGGAGCAATTTCTGGAAAGGCTGCTATTTGAGAATCAGAACAACAACATATTATGAGGTTGTATGGTTTGGAGGACTTGGATGTGCCATGGAGACTTTAAAAAACTTTAATGTGCACTTGTGATTTAATAATATTTTCAATTTTATTCCTGCTCTTGAGTTAAGAAAAAAACTGGCAATACAGTCCAATTTCCTGCAATGGACAATGCAATTTTATCATATGGATACATATTAGAAACAGTTTTTTACTGGTACATAAATGTACCAATACATACTTTTTTTTTTTTGCAAATACTTGGTATCTATGGTGTAAACTTGAGATAAACCTAATTTTAATTCATTATGAAGGTACCATTAATGTTCATGGCAATCCATCCCATACATGCTAAGATATCTCTCAACAGTTCAACTCTCATTAACATTTTCAGAGAACTGCGGACTCTGGTAGTCGAAATGGTGTTGGCCACAGACATGTCTTGCCACTTCCAGCAAATCAAAGGCATGAAAAGCCTCCTGCAGCAGCCAGAGGCGTGAGTACTGGATTTCACTTCTGAATCAGTGTCAGTTTTGTTGTTTTAATGATTATAATAAAAACATACATTAGGACATTTTACCATTGACAAAATATAGTAAATCCACCACATTATTTGTTGTGGTAATCTATATACCTGAATTCGAACTTTAAAACTTTATTTTAATGACTGGAATACAGGAAGCTGTTAGTGTACACATGGCCCACAAAATTACTCAAAATGAAGGGCAGTTGGAAATTTTCACTTTATCTAATCTGAAGCTGCTAGATTGTTGCTAGAGAGACCCATATGTTAAGAGAAGAGAGAAACTGTAATTGGAAACTGTTTGTAAAAGGGCAGGCACTTTAAAAAAAATACCTGCCAGCTGATTGGATGAACCATCTGTCAGTCACTGTCACACCCTGTCCATTCAGAAAACACTCTGGAGAACAGCAGAAATCCTCAGTGCTGTTCTAAAAAACTGATGTCATTGTAGCATCTAAGCGAACCTCCTTTGGAACCGCCAGTTTTTCTTAAATTACTAACTTTTTACAAACACATATCTGCCAGTAGCCTCTCATAGGTTGGTGTTTGGCCAAACTGCTGGTTCTGTATCTCAAATAAATCACTTTGAGCCTGGCAAGATGGGTTTACACACCTGGTCTGAGAAAGGAAGAAAAGGCGTTTAGGCAATTTTTCGCCATCTCTATGCCTCGTACTTTAACTACGTCCTCCAAGAAATTTAAACCGATTGGCTTCAAACTTGGTAAGTCCTTTGGGATCTAAAGTTATTAAAAGCTCTACCGACCGTCAAACTATGTGGGCGTGGCATGGCGGCAAACTATAGCTTTTTGTAATAAAACACTAGATTATTATAACTAAGCCATAATTTCTCTGATCTGAGTTTCTATTTCATTGGAATCATCTTGCCCCGCCACCATATCTTGCCCACTCCCCATTTTATAACTAGTGGCCTCTTTCTCATAGGTTGTTTGGGGGGGTGGGCGACAATCACAAGGCCTGGTATGGCTGGCTCCTTTCTGCCCGGCTTTAATCTTTGCTTGTTTTTGGAAGTTGTTCAACATGTCCAAAAGCTTCCATTTGTGATGGTACACAAGAATCAAGCTACATGATGCGCATGAGATACACAAGTACCCTTCTTTAGCAGTTGGACAGTAGCATGTTGTTTTATGAACAGCTGCCCAGCAGTGATTGACTGGACTGTATTTGCAGGATTGACAAACCCAAGGCCTTGTCCCTGCTGCTGCACACTGCTGACATTAGTCACCCTGCTAAACGATGGGACCTTCATCATCGCTGGACTACATCCCTGCTGGAGGAGTTCTTCAGACAGGTAGCCACCAAAAAACTTCTCCCACTCTACTGGTCTGTGGCCTGTTGATGAATGTGTGTTAGTGTATGGAGTGAATTTTGTGTCACAAATATTTGCAAATGCGTGTGTAGAGTTGTGTGTCCGTATCTCAATTTTCAAATGCGTGTGGAGAGTTGTTTGTCCGTATCCCAATCTGTGTGTGAGCCATCGGATTTGCAAATGTGTAAATGAATCTGTAAATGCATGATGAGATTTGTGAGTATGTACAAGAATCTGCAAATGTGTAAAACAACTTGTGTGTGAGTAATCAGATTTGCAAATGTGTAAAAAAATCCACAAATCTGCAAATGTGTAGACCAATCTGCAAATGTGTACAACAATCTGCAAATGTGTACAACAATCTGCAAATGTGTACAACAATCTGCAAATACGTACAGAGACATGATTGGCTGTCTTTACACACGTGAATATTGGAACATTTGTTCCTTGAAATCTCATCACGCATTTACAGATTCATTTAAACATTTGCAAATCCGACTGCGCACACATAGATTGGTCGCACAAAATTCACTCCATATTAGTGAGGAGGATACTAACTGTGTTTACACATAACTCAGGCTTCTTGTTATTACAACATTGGCTCAGTTTTAACTGGTGAGCTGTCTTTTCCAAAGCTAGAGGGTCACTTGCTCTGCACCAAGGACTAGATCTGAACATGTTACTTGAATGTAAATATTAGTCTTTTTAACACAGAGATCCTTTAAAAATAATCACTAAATTTGACAGCAAAGAAGCAAAGAGTGTCAGCTTAATCTGTCAATTTCAAATAGATGTCCTGTTCTGAAACAAATCAGAATGTTAATCATTTTCTGCTTCATCCGTAAAAATATAATTTTTTGTTGGCTCCTTACAGAAGATTTAATGGGCCACATCAATATCCCCAACACATTCCCAGAATTTGCCAATAGTGTTGCTGCTAGGGATGTAATAGTTAAGGTACAGGTATGTACAGAAGAAACAAGTCACAATGGCCCTCATTACGAAACAAGCGTAGAAACTAACGCAGATCCGGGCGTATATATCATCTTACGACAGAGTCCACGTGTGATTCATGAAATGTTCGTATCAAGCCAATCCCATCGTACGAATGATCGTTCAGTGATAAATGCGGCAGCTGGAAACGATCGTCATTTAAATGTCACGCCCCAATATATACAGCCTCACCCCGAGAGTTTATGACACCAAAGGACACATTACGGCCATAATGACAGTTTTCTTCTTTTCTTTTTTTTGTCACCTTTATTTGCAAAGTGCACCGTTACTGACAACAACAGGTGGGAGTGAAATCATGATCAAAATATATATTTCAAGCAGGTACAGGCGCAGCGACAGAGGTTTATGAAATAAAAGTAGCTTTTATAGCTTTTTGGTTGCAGGACATAAACAATGTTTCAAAGTAAGTTTTCCAAAATAAGAGGAATTTCTCAGAAGAAGAATTGAGTTTTATCCACTCCAGGCATCGATACAACAGCCTATAACAATGATCAGACTCAGACATGGGGACTTTACGCTGACTCAAACTTGCGTACACGAGCTGAGACCTGACGTGGGATCTGATCGTACCATCCGCTCACGTCCAAATTGATAAATGCCGAGTCTTGCGTAGAAATGATCGTACGATCACTTTTTCGCCGTACGCACGTTTCGTAAATGAGGGCCATTGTCTTTTACTGCTCACTGAGACAGTAAGATTTGTGCTGTGAAGAATGAGGTTAATGATTGTTGCCTTGTGGTTTAGCTATCTGGCAGTCATGCTAAACCTAAACTACCACCTTTGGTTGTAAACTGCTGATATAAGCCTGCCATTGGTCGTATCTCCCATGCAGCATCCACCCTCCCCTTCTGCACATTTTCTCTGCAAATGAAAAACTACTGTTTTACTACAACAAACTGCAATGGATAACCATAGAATAAGAATTGTTCTTCTACAACTTCTGCCTTAAAACTGTCCAGACTTACTCAAAGGGCCCCACTTGGTGGCCGCAGCTGTGTAGCACATTCACAAACATCAAATACTGCAAAAAGTACTAATGTTTTATAGCATTGTAGCCTGCAAGAAGCATTACGACAGTGCATTTGGAATATAAACATTGCCTGCATATATAGAAACATGTTGGTTCTTGGTTCTAAACTGTGTTCCTACTCTTGGTTTAGTTATGCCTATTCTCAGTATGGATACAGATACAGGTCATTTTGTTGGTGGAACAGATACTGAAAATGCTGTATTCATGCCAGATGGTAACTATCACGTGTAGGCTATTTGTAGGCCTAGAGTCATAATGCATTATAGGCAGGGACGAACTGGGAATAAAAAAAGGCCCTGGACTTCTTCCAAAACTTAGGCCCACAAACTATATGCAATTCCGCATTTGAATAACTACTTGCCAGTGTATCAAGATACTATACCACAAGCCTACAAGGCAAGATATTCACAGTGTGAATCACATTGTGAAGTGTTATGACACAGACAGAAGATAAATGTCTGATCTAGACCTCGGTTATGTTTTTTTAATTTTCTAAATAGGATAACCTTATTTTATGCAATTAGCTTCTGTACGAGATGATACCACAGCTGACAGCTGGTCCGAAGATACTGTTCTAACATAGGTGCGGAAGTTGGTTTTACACATACCTTTGCATTTGTCCAATGTTATTATAACAAAGTAAATGACTGTGTTCTGAATTTGTTTTCAGGGTGATAAAGAAGCAGAGCTGGGTCTCCCTTTCTCCCCTCTATGTGACCGCAAGTCTACTTTGGTGGCCCAGTCCCAGATTGGTAAAGTTTACAAATAACGCCACAAATTCAGTCAGTTTATATCATATGGGGTCAGGGTGTTTGATTACCTTCTAAATGCATGGAGAGTTCAGTCCAACATATTATTCTGGCAGTGTTTAGCCATTGCACAGTTGAGTTGTTCACCACTGATCACAGTTCTGTAGCCTGGGTGCAGCCGAACTTTAGCCCCGCCTACAACATTTTTTCTTCTATGCGATGTATCAAAAAAACATGAATGAATTGAACCAATGAAATTGTCAGGGCGGGCTTTACACGATGATGGACATGGTCAAACATGGTCTGAAATGTCCAGTTTGTTTGCTTGGCAGAGACAGTTTATACATTTAAGCTTGTATTTTACCCACATGTACAATAATTAAAAAACATTTTTCAAAATGCTACATTGACACTTTGCATTTCACATATTGTAAAGTGAAACTTCATTCATTGTGAAGAAGTTAATTAACTGTGAGGCAGGAGATTGAGTTCATTTGGTATCCCACCAGGACATGATGCAAGTCTGGATGGACGAATCCTGTGTTTGTTCCAGAGGTCCTTGCATTCATCCAGGTCTTTTATGAACAACACTGATGACACAGAATCTCAGTAGGCATTGGTGTTCATGGCTTCCATTGAAATTTCCAGACTCTCTCAGGTCTCCGAAGAAGTCCATCCAAAACTGAGACCTGGAGATACATTAGACCCAAAGTAGCATCACTTATTTATATTGTTGGGAGAGAGGGAGGGAGGGAGAGAGAGAACTGTCTACTTTTCATACATCAGACACATGTACCCACCTTCCTCTTCTGACGAAAGACCACCACGATTCAATGCGCTGATTCCCTGTTGATGAGCCAAAACTGTGGCTAGATGAACCTGCATAATAGTCCGTGTGCGAATGACGAAGGGTACACTGTATTGCTGCCATTGGACGTACTCCGTGCCGAGGTCTGTTCGTAGTCTCATTGGTATGACACCATGACTCTTGACACAATTGAAATAATTTTGAGCGATCACAGACTGATTGTTGTTTGTTGTTCAACAATATGGAAGTGAGCTCACTCCCTCCTTTGCTCTCTCAGAGCCAGACATACTGTCAAGGGGGGTCCACACCCGTTAGATTGGGGAGTCCATCCCCAGGGATCCTAGGTGATCGGGTGTCACTTCGGCATGGCGGGAGTCGACTTGTTCACTTCCAGGGAGTCAATGCATTTTCGGCTGTTCTTCTCCCTGACGGACACCAATCCACCTCTGGTATGGGATGCTCTGGTCCCAGAGTCTACTCTATGCCATCCCACCTTTCACTCTCCTCCAGCCAGTTCTCCGAAGGGTCCTGGTAGAAGGGTTATGGATGATAATGGAAGCTCCTCTTTGGTCCCACATGCCGTGGTTCCCAGCAATACCACCCCCCTTGGGATGGAATGTCATGGTGACTCATGGTGAGACCCGCTGTCTCAGGCAAGCTAAACCCAGTTTATTGTTGGCCTGGCCTCTGAAAGGGACGGGCTCCTGGCCTTAGGCCTGTCTGAGACAAGATTTGACCAGTGATGAACACAAGACGTAGTTAAGACTATGCAATAATATAAATTCCGGGTGGTGTTCCAGATCACTGATCACCACCAAAATCCAATCACCTGTTCCTTGTCCCAATACACGTTATCCATACAATTTGATCCAAATCCATGCTGTAATTTTTGAGTTATTTTTTACACAAACAAACAGACAGACAGACAAACAAATGCAGGCAAGGTAATTAGTAACAGGACCAGATTGGAAACAGGTTAAAGGGAAAGTTTTTACTATATTATTATCATATGTACTTCATTAGAGGAATATGGGGAAATATCAGATACAGGACCTTTTTTAAACAATATTCACATGTTATGTTATGTTTTTGCAAGCGTGTGTCTGTCTGTCTGTTTGTTTTATTATTTGTGTACAAGATAACTCAAAAAGTACTGCATGGATTTGGATGAAATTGTCGGACAATGTGTGTTTTGGCACAAGAAACAGGTGATTAGATTTTGGTGGTGATTGTTGAACTTTATTTTCATTGCGTCTGTGGCCATATTGCCTTCACTAACTGCTGTCTTCTAGTGGATGAACTATTTCAATGCCAGTGTACTCCCAAAATACATGCTTTCAATATAACAAGTGTGCAATTTGGTATTGCGTAACTGACCCTATTGCCTTGGCGGAGGTCTGCGCTCTCCAAGTGCTTTTGTAGTTTAAGAATTGAGGACTGAAACAATGTACCCAATTAAGTTTATTACTCTCCTTTTGCCTATATCTATTTCCTACGACACATACTCTACGTATATTAATCAGACATGGTGGTTGTTTCCTACAGGATTTATTGACTTCATTGTGGAGCCAACATTCACCGTGCTGACGGAAATGATCGAGAAGATAGTGACACCACTTATTGAGGAGGCATCTCGCTCTGGATTGGGTAGCTTCAGACGCTCTAGGTGACACACAAAAGACCTTCATGTTCTGCATGACACTTCTGCCAATTGTTGTTAGATAGTGCTGATATTATCCCAAAAAAATTATGTAATGTGAGTCAGGAATATTATGGAACTGTATTATTGGTAGAATCTGGTAAAGGTGTGGTGGTATATTACTCTGCTCTGCTACTCTAATCCTTAACAATAAAATGTTTTCCTGCATAGAGAGAACAGGCTGGAGTTAGGGTGAGCCTTTTTAATTATTAAAGGCCTTGCATAACCAGAGTCCTCCCTGTTTTTGCTGAATTAAGCTCTTCTTAGAATTGTTTGTCTGTTTACATTTATGGTTTTGATTTACATATTCCTCAATCTTAATTGACATATATATATAGTTCATACTTCTGTGACCAACGTTTGGTTCGTCTCCATATTCATTTTGTTTTAAAATATTAAGAGCTGAAGCTTTTTAAACAATGTTAAGGCTTAATCATTGACTTTATGTTAAGATTTGAAGATTTGTGTCAGAGTGTACGTGCATGTGCATGACTTAATGTTTGCCTGTGTGTGCGCTTGTGCATGTGCATGTCTCTACTTTCCACAGTGTCAACAGTATGAATGGAAGTGATGGAAAGCAGTCCAGTGTGAAGAGCACAGGCTCAGATGGCAGCTGCTCCTTGACCACAGTGGACTTCAAGAGCTTCAGGGTCACATGGAACCAAGAGATTCATCACAACAGGGAAACATGGAAGGCAGAGGCAGCCAAAGGTAGCTTCTAAAATCTCTCCCTCAAAAATACCAGTCTTTACATGGCTCTGTCCTGGGATCCACATTGTCAAATACAGATCAGTGAACTAATTTCAAGCATGTTAGCACCAATCAGACATCCTGCAGTCTGTAGCAGCATTGTTGGTACTGGTTCTTTTCCCAAGGATGCGCATTGGACTCATGTCCAATGGTCTAATTGCAAATGTGAGTTTCTATGGTTGCTTTCCAGGACTTACAGTGTGACATTATTGTAAACCTATATTGTTTTGTTTTAAAAGTATGTATGCACGGGGGGTGTGGTGGCGCACCCCCCTGAGGCGCTTGCCTCGTTAGCGGGCGGTGCCGGGTTCGAATCCCGGCTCGGCACCCTTTCCCGCATGTCTTCCCCTCTGTCTCCCCCTTTCACTCTAGCACTATCTAATAAAGCACAAATGCCAAAAATAAAGAAAAAAAACAAAAAAAAAGTACATATGCACATAAACAAACCACTTACAACTTTCACATTTGCTGGAAAGTGGTGTAAATAGACTCATTTTTAGTATGCCTTTTGACAGACATGTTGTAAATCAGAGGTTCTCAACTGGCTTTGGGACCCACCATCATCCCGACATGACAAGACAAGACCCAAAACGAGGAAAATGTTCAACTTCTAAAATGTTGAACAAAAAGACACATTTCCAAAAATGACACAAAATTACCATGAAAAAGATGTTAAATGACAGAAAAAGGCACAAAAACCGTAAAAAAAAGACACAAAATTACCCCAAAAGACATGAAAACAAACAGAATGAATGGACGGCATAAAAAAAAATCCCCTTCAAAATAAAACCACAGGATTTTTTTGCCCAGGTAAAGGCCCATTACCCACTGAAAACGGGTCCGCGACCCACTTTTGGGTCCCGACCCACCAGTTGAGAATCACTGTTGTAAATAATGCAAGACATTGACGCATGTCACACATACCACCATATTCGCTCAATCAATGTAGTCTAATAAATCAATGCATCATGAACTATGAGCTTCACGATCAACATTCTCCACCAGCATTGGACAACACAAGCCGGACAACACCAACCGCTCCCTAGCTTCTTTTTCTGCGTGGCTTTTTTTTAGTGCTAACTGATGGAAGTGAAATGAAGCAACATTATCGAGAAAATATGCATCCATTAATGCATGTGTTTTGTAAAATGTGTCTGTCTGTCTGTCTGTCTGTCTGTGTAGACTTGGAGCAAAATGTCAACAAGGAGGCAGGGGATGGAAGTCAGAAAGCAAAGGACACAGAAGAGGCAAAACAGTCGAGATCATCCAACTCAGGACAGGAAAACATGACAACAGATGTGGAGGGTCAGGAGGAGGCGGAGACCAGGAGGCAGCAAGAGGAGCAAACACGTAAAGAAGAGGAAGGACCCAAAAATACAGATGGAGAGGCGGGAAAATACAAAGACAGCAAAAAGCCTGACTGCAATAAAGAGAAGAAGCAGCAGCAGTATCTGAATGGTATGCATCCCAGCCTCTATTACATTCCAAATGTATTTGATAGGAAGTTTATCAAGAATATTTTGGTGATAATATTTAAGCAGTTTTACTGATGTCAGATTTTGAAGTGCACAGCATTATTGTACTGGTATATATCAAAGGTCTCAGGCAGGGCTGGACTGCGGGAAAAAATCGGCCCCTGGAATTTTCAGTAGTGCGGCCTACTTCTACACCGTTAACGCAAAATGTACTCACTGATTAAATTAACCAATGTAAGCGTATGTTAACCATTGTGTTTCATATGGATACCTTATAAATCTAATAAGCTCTAATGCACTTCATTGAGCTTACTTATAAACTAATAAATTAACAGAACCCAAGCGTTAAATTAGAACCAGTATTCCAGAGTTATAAGGAACATATCTCAATTGTTTTATTTAAAATTACATAAATTAATAAACAAACAAATAGATTGATTTATCTAAATCATAAGCAAAAACACCAGAACTCACTGACATTAGTTTAGTAAGGTAGGGTGATAGTATATGAACTAAATCAGGTCCAAAGCAAGACTAAACCAACTCCTAACTAAGACTTTTATGATTAAACCTGGACAGAAAAGAAGATACAGGACTAAACCAGTGAAGCTTCATAAGTGTTTTCTGAAGAAGGCGGCAGCTAGCAGGTTAAACATAAAGGTGAAAGAAAAACATTTATAGTCCTATTGCCAGAGAAAAAGAACCCTTATACATTTATCAAGTCAAAAAGACATGATGAATAATCAGTTTTGGACTAAATAAGGGCTTCACGAGCACTAATCCAGGATTAAATATGCATAAAACCAGACCTTAACCATGACTACACCTGGAGAAAAAAAAAACAGTTCTACAGTACACTAAACCACTCTACCTACAGTATGTATACGCTAGAAAAGAAACAAGATAAATCTTGATTCTTGCCACAACCAAACTTGACAACTTGAACAATAAATGCTAGCGTGAGTGAGTAGTCCTATCTGAAATATCTCAAAACAGCAATTTACTCAGGCCTTGACTCTTTTCAACAATGCATTTTACTTTTACTGTCAAAAGTTGATGAAAAAGAGCCGGCAGTCATCGCGGACTGACACTGATACAAGAGCTCCGCACTGCTTGGCAGCTTGCCAAAGCTGTCTGCGTGAACAAGGGGTGAAGTCGCAAGAACAACTACGCACACCGGGAAGGGGTGTGTGTTACTATGGAAGCCCATTTCCGCCACTTGATGAAAAAAAACGCGATCTAATAACTCAAAATAATGAGATAGTAAGTCAAAATAATGAGATGCTAAGTCAAAAATAATGAGAT
>CAFUXE010001205.1:246993-261114 GCA_903364295.1 Serranus cabrilla | reverse complement strand
TGAAAAAGGACAGAAAAACACCATTTATGACATGTTTTTGTCAAAGTGGTCAGACTTTAAAATTCCTTAAAACGCCTAAAAATGCCTAAAATGTCCCAATTTCAGTGTGTTGGTACATATTAGAGGTTAATCTATCCAGAAATGACAGAAAAACACCATGTTGAAAAATGGCCCAATTTTCAAAAAGTCATACTATAGCATGTCGGTTTTTTTTTTCCAGCAAATTTTCAACTATCTAAAAAATGCACCAAATTCGCAGGATGGCTTTATTAGAGTCTGTTGATGCGTGTCAGGGTGAAACTTTTTGAAAAAGGACAGAAAAACACCATATTATGACATGTTTTTGTCAAAGTGGTCAAACTTTAAAATTCCTTAAAATGCCTAAAAATGCTTAAAATGTCCCAATTTCAGTGTGTTGGTACATATTAGAGGCTAATCTATCCAGAAATGACAGAAAAACACCATGTTGAAAAATGGCCCAATTTTCAAAAAGTAATACTATAGCATGTCGTTTTTTTTTTTCCAGCAAATTATCAACTATCTTAAAAATGCACCAAATTCGCAGGATAGCTTTATTAGAGTCTGTTGATGCGTGTCCGGGTGAAACTTTTTGAAAAATGACAGAAAAACACCATTTTATGACATGTTTTGTCAAAAGTGGTTAAATTTTAAAATTCGTTAAAATGCCTAAAAATGGTTAAAATGTCCCAATTACAGTCTTTTGATACATATTAGAGCATAATATATCCAGAAGTGACAGGAAAACACCATATTTCGACATGTCCAAAATTTGAAAAATTTGAAAAAAGTCATACTATAGCATGTCGATTTTTGTCAAAATTTTGTCAATTTTCAAACTGCTTAAAAGTTTTCAAAATTGACGAATTATAGTCTTTCAAAACATATTAGAGCACAATAAGGCTCGAAATGGCAGAAAACAACATGTTTTATTTTGTCCAAAATTTGAAAAAAGTCATACTATTGCATGTCGATTTTTGTCAAAAGTTGTCATTTTTTAAATTTGTTCAAAATAGACAAATTATAGTTTGTTAATACATATAAGAGCATAATATGGCTCGAAATGGCAGAAAACAACATGTTTTATTTTGTTCAAAATTTGAAAAAGTCATACGTCGATTTTCTTCATGAAAAAGTGTTAATATTTTAAAATGGCCTGAAAAGCTCAAAATACTCTTATTATACTCTTCTGATACATGTAGTGGTATAGTTTGCCCAAAAATGATGAAAATTATGAGATGTCAAAAATCTGACAAAAATTGACATACGTATGTCAATTTTTTTCTATGAAAAGGTCATAAAATTTCCCTTAAATTCATATATTACCTTTATTAGATATGTGTTATGGTATAATTTCTGAAAAAGTGACAGAAAACACCATTTTATGAGCTTTCCAAAAACTGGAAAAAGTCATACTAGCATGTCGATGTTCGTCAAAAATGGCAACATTTTAAAATGCTTAAAAATGCTTAAAATGGTCTTATTATACTCTGTTGATACATTTAGTAGTTTAGTTTGTCCAAAAATGACAGAAATATACTATACTATGAGATCTCAAAAATCTGACCAAAATTGTATTGAAGTAATGATGATGGAACTAATATCTCACAATGTAACACAAGGAGTTATTTTTTAAGACAACCACACAGTAGCCTATATCCAAACTGTGAGTCAAATGGGAGGAAAGTCAGATTTGTGGCATCACTGCTTGACAGCAGAAGACAATTAATCCCACAAATCCTTTGGGAGAAAAGCAGCGTTCCATCCAGTACTGTGTGCTTCCTCTCTGGGGTGCCATTTATTCAACGAGACAGCTGCCTTCCTCCCACCACTAACCTGCACCTGTTTACTCCTCGTTCTTTTCTGCACACACAGGACACAAGTATTTGTATACTACTAATTATCTGTATACTTTGCATAGTTAAATGTTGTTTTTTGGTCTTTTCTTATTTCCTATGCACAAATATCAACACACTGTTGAGTAGGCCAATGGCAGCCGGTAGTATTTTCTCTTAATAACCCAGTTTAAAATGTCTTAACACATGTTAACTCATTTTACATTCTGTATCACAGGTATTTTTCCTTAAATAATTCCTTTAAAAAAGGGTATTTTACAAAAACAATAACAGCTACTACAAGTTTAAACTGCCTTTTGAGTATTGTTTTAAAAAGAAATGCTTTCTCACGCATAATGCAGAGACTGCAATCATAGTTATAAGCTGCTTGACTTTACACTACAAAAAGACAAATTAATACATTTGGACACAACATCTGATGCTTCAACTGTTCCCCTCTTTGATAAATTGTAAATAAAAACAGTTTTACCCAAAAGGAAGCCATATTGTCCAGCAGACCTCGTCTCCTGAAAGCCTCATCTGTTCAGAGTCTCTGATGTTCAGCTTATGAGAGACGAGCCTCAGAGGTCTGCTGGTTATACCTCATATGATGCAGTAAAATGACAATAAGATTCCAACTGCGTTGCCAAACACTGACGGTCTGATATCATGGCTAAATCAGACAGTGTATTTCACTTTGAGCCACATAACAAGGCACTATGTCGGCTGGATAGAAGGTATCACTAATCCAAACAATACCACTGAGAGCAGCTGGCATGCAGGACTGTAGCTTTATGGAATCACAGGAGCCAAAACATCCCGCGACTCCCATCCAAAGCTTTTTGTGTCTGTGGAAGCAGCCAGAGGCCTATCATGTTTCCCCAGAAGACCTCAGCTTAGTGATATCTTTACTGACTGACATTATTTCCAAATGCACGAATGATGACCACACAAGCTGCTTGACTCTTGGATTTCTTTTCTGGTCCTGGCCAAGCCGCCTAAACCTCATGTTTTAATCCGTGACAGCTGACACAGAAACACAGTCTCTGTGCTTTAGATGAGGAAGGGTCTGCTCACTGGGACATACTGGAGGGATAAAGGTAAGTTTACCGCATTGTAAAGCTGCAGTTAACTGCGAGGACAACTTCTCCAGACTCCAGAGGGCAAAGGTCCCCCATGGATCATGTTGCAGCAAAACCACAGGCTTCTAACTGGACAGTTGTAAATATTAAACTGATTTTGTCTAAAACAGGGGTTCGGAAGGTTTTGATGACTGAATGCCAGTTTAGGGAACCATTTGAGACAGACGGGAAATGTGCGCACACAAAACAAAATCTCTTCCTCACTATACCCGACACCCAAACCTGACAGAGCTTGTTAATGTGGCACAGTTTGATGCAGTAGCTGAGTGATGTACTAAATATAGGCAATGGGGTCAAAGGTCAGAGTATGAAAATGGACCTCAGATGATGCTTTGGTTTCATCTTGTGTTCAGGGGCAGCACAAAATAATTCAGAGGGCTGTCACCAGCCTGAGAAACTATATACTATACTTTTAACATACATACCACACAAATTACACTTTTATTGTAATTCTGGTCACATACGATAGTATGACGTTTTTCGTGAAAACGACTTTCTGTACTGACTTTTTTCATGAAATTTTGACAACATATATTATGACATTTTTAATGAAATTTGGGCATTTTATACTATGACGTTTTTCATGTGAAATTATGACGACATACTATACTATGACTTTTAATGTGACATTTTGACGACATTCTATATTATGACGTTTTTCGTGAAATTTTGATGACATTATTTACTGTTTTTTTTTATTTTGACAACATTCTATATTATGTTTTTCGTGCCATTCTATACTATGACTTTTTAAATGAAATTTGACAATATACAAAATTTTTGGGGAAATTATTAAGACATACTATACTACATTTTTAACAAAATTTTGACATTTTATACTATGACCTATGATACTATGACATCATTCTAACTATGACGTTTTTGTGATATTCTGACAACTTTCTATATTACGACATCCTTCGTGAAATTTTGACGACATACTATACTATGGCCTTTTTTGTGAAATTTTGACATTTTATACTAGCCTGGCTCCGCCCACCTACGTACTTCCACTTAATTCGATTTCGCTAAATGAAATGAAGTACGAAGGTCTAGTTAGTAGGACTAGGCTTATTTTATACTAGATTTCTTCATGAAATTTTGAAGAGATTTTCTGGGGCCTTTTATGACTTTTACTACACTACAGAATATTTTTTTTCATAGCATGCTACATTTCTTTTTACCATTAGATTTAACCTATTGAAAGTATAGAAATAGACTGCAGAGGATTTAATGCATGCTTTACATGTAAAGGTCAGGGGATGCACATAATGTTTCTGAGGGCCACTGGCTTGCGGGCCACACTTTAGGAAACTACGTTCCAGAAAATAATCAATCAGTGTAGAAAAATAAGGAATCAGAGCTGAAGTGAAAAATATCAACAGCATTTAATCACCAAAGATATAAACATTTAAATATCCATTTTTGTAATGTGACTGACAAAATCTTTACAAAGTTAGCCTTCATCTTCTGCTGACTGCTTCACATCGTCTGTACAAAAATGAGGTGGCATTGGAGACTGGCACAAAGAGAGGAAACTGTCCCGAGTAAACGACAACGTCAGCAAAATGAAAAGCAAAGTTACAGCAAAAAACATTAACATTCTTATGTTTTGATACTCAGTAAATCAAAGGACATGGACATACAGTATATATATATTTTTTGTCTGTTTTGCAATTTTCTTGTAAACTGTTTAGTGTGCCCACGCAAGCTTCAAACACATTCAGTTCCCTTCTGGTCAATACAAATATAATTCACAATACCCAAATGAATAAACAAGTAAAATAATACATAACTAAATTAAATAAGCAACACTTAAATCTATTTCATAAACAAAGTTAATTAATAAAGGGGTGTCCCCACACATGCCACTGCCTTGTTATACAGCCTTTAAATGCATAAATCATCTTCGCAGTTTTGTGTCACTTTTTTCCTAAATAAATGACAAAGGTTGAATCAGGCAGTATGTTGCTCAAAACTCTAAACGTCTCTGTGCTTTTACCTGCTGCAAAAAGACCTAAATTTGAAAACACTGACAGTTATTGTAGGCTTCACTGAAGTCAAACTTTCAGCTTCTTCCGATTACACACAGCAAAGAGTTCTCGCCCCGAATATCCACATAGTGCGCCCCCACTTCTCCCCACAGTACTGGAGAGTCGGATGTGGACAGGAATGTAAAATATCCATCAGAGTATGTACACAAATTTGTTAATTGTTCAAAATATCATGCAAATAAATACCGGTAATTCAAAACGAAACTACAACACTGACCTCAACAGTAGTTAATATATTGTCGGCTATAAAGACTTCCACAAAATGTCTTTCCCTCAATGTACAACAGTGTTGTTTGAATAATGCAATACGACCTAAAGTTAATACTGCAGGTCTCAGACTAAAACCTTTTTTTTTTCCTTTTTCTTGTTTTTAAAGCAGTGTTTCTGCTGAGGTCTCCAAACAGTGTTGAGCTCTAATCTGCTTCTCCGGGTTCCCACCATGCTCGGGGCCAGCAGAGATGCACAACAGTAGGTATTACTGTACATAAACATTCACTCGTTTCAGTCAGTCCTAATGGGAAAGTACATGTTTCCGACAGGCTTCAAATATAGAATATACAGTGTGCAGATGGGAGGAAGTAAATTTATGATGATGGACAGTGTCTGTGCTTTGATTCGAGGCTGAACCACAGTGTAGAGATAAACGACACGTAGCAGAAGGGCAGCAGGGTTCGTTCTGGCCGCTCTGACAAACATCTGTCCACGAGAAGGCAGGAGGACAGGCCAGCTGCTCGACACACTCCTGTTTGTGCTCTTTCACAACTGTGCTCCTTTAAAATGCTTCAAAAGTTCATGAAGAGCGTCTTTTTACTTTTTTGTTCCCTGACCAAGAAGTCCATTTGTAGAGCTGAACCCTTGAAGTTCAAGTGTGTCCTTTGCGTGGCCCTGCAGGACGAACACGTCTAAGAGCCAAATGTTCCTGCCATCCAAGATGAGTGCAGCAAGGCACTGCAGGGTGGAACACCAGGCAGACGGAGAGAAACAGCATTTTACAAATATTTTGTCAAAAAAGGTTTTTAAAAATATCCCCCATTAACTCTATAACCAGATCAAAAACACAAAGAGACATCAGGGGCTGATGAATCACTGTGGGGAAATGTTTCAGGATTTTATCATGCATGACTCCTCAAGACGGTGATACAAAGACTCTGCCACTGTTCAGTCCTCTCCACTGGAGCTATTATTAATAATTTAAAATCCCTCTTGACCTGAAAATGTGTTCTGCTTATTGTTCCTTTGCTCTGGTGTTTGAGCTTCACTTTGCAGAATGATGTATGTGTGGAAAGGTTCTTTGCGCTCACAAGGAATGTACCCAAATCTGAATAATTTATCAGGGAAAGCACAGATAATGTGATGGGAACAGATATTTATTCTGTTCAAAGCTGCTCGTTTTTATTCAGGGAGATAAAAGAAAGGATGAACATGGCTCCACGTCGTTTTATATGAAAAGTACAGTATGAGGATGGGAAAATATATTTCATAATTAATTATACGTCAATATTAAATCAATTTAATGCTTTGAAGGCACAAAAATCGCTCTGCAAATAAATATCAGGTTAGAAAATAAAAACCAGTTCCACAAAGAAGTCCAAAAAGTAGGAGATGTAATTTTAAGAATTTTTAACAAGGTATTTTATCTATTTTTGTGATATCTTCACCGCAATGAGGTCTGCATGATAAAATCTGAATATTCCCCCAAAGCCAATCATCACTTTCAAAGAGACATCAGAGGAATCTCAACAGAGGGTCAAAAAGCATCACATACTGATAACATATTGATAACACCGAAAGCTGTTCAGAAGCTACATTCCTCATACAGAAGCATACATAAGTGCATAAATTCAGGTTTGACAAATAGTGGCGATACAAGATACAAAAAAAGGACAGAGAGCTTCCCTTCGAACAAACAACTGATGTTTAAAAACACGTCGGCCACACACTGACGTCTGCATGTTTTGTGCTATAAGACCACAAAGATAATTAACACGGCATGTAAATTACTTTAAATCTAAATCTGATGGTAAATTGATGATAATTACTGCTAAAATAATCAGATTATCACAGCATTATTGCACTAAACCATGCAGTGGTTTGGAGGAATACATTTTTGGAACAAAATCACTGTTAACATTTGATACTTTTGGTCTGTTTTTGTCCGATTTTTACAACCTTTAACAATTCTTATCAACTGGAAGCACTTCAGGATCAAACCGACTATCGGTGGAAGCATTTCAGCAAAAACAAATGTTGACTTTAACAATCATTATATCAGGGAGATTACATTTATGTTGAAAGTCACAAAATATCTGGAAGTCTAACACTGGTATTTTTCATCATACTGGCTTTTTCATCAAAGTGCTCTAAAAATTATTTTTAGGGGGAAAATTACTCCTGGATATATATTTCGATTTTAGATATGTAAGAGAGATGGCAGAGAGGAATCATTCTGAGTCGTGTCATGTATGGTACAATTTATAGTACTGAAACTGTCTTGGCAAAGGTCAGAGGTGGACTGAAAGACACTGAAGTGAATGTGAGGTTAAGGCCCGGATTTACTATCATGTAAAAACTGCTGCAGGTGCAGGGAGCTCCTCTATGTGCAAAGACATTTACTAGGACCGGACATGCAAATGAAAACTGGCAAAGATAATTCATTTTGAATCTCACAAAGCCAACAAAAGCAGAAGTTGGCAGAGGCGGCGGCAGCAGCAGCAGCGTCTGAGCTCAGCAGTTTCAGTCTATTTACATTTTCATGCTGCAGCAGTAAGCTTTATGTGCGGTGTGCACAATGTAAAGTTGTGTAAATGCCTGGATAGCTTTAGCCAGCAGTTGTATGGAAATTGTGAATCCATATAAACATTTAACTACTGAGGTGGGTCTCATCTAATGAGCCATCCTGGATGCTGTTAAACCCACAAGTCATATAAACATATTCAGAGCTGTTCAACAACACGTCACACTCTGAAAATAAAAGATCTAAAAACTCAGAATACTCTCTCCACTTACAATTGGGTATAGTGCTGCTTCTACTTTACATGAGTGATGTTTTTGTTACACTATTAACGTTTCAGCTAATGTTTTCACACTATTCCACTGATCTAATGGCAGTACCGTGTCAAGAAATGCTGCAATACGCCAGAAATTATAGGGAAGAAGAAGAAGGGGAGCAAATAATTGTGGATGTAAACCACAGATGTATAAAGAGAAATGGATACATGGTTGGAGGAGGGGCCCTGTTCATTCCTATGAGAGTTGCTCAGTGGTGCATGAAGCCAATTATTCTGTGTATAAAATTACTCTGATTTTACGGCATCAATGGCCCTGAATTGGCCCATAAATAAGCACGCCAGCATTTCCTTTAGCCCCGCCCTCCAACTGCTCGGTTTCAGGAGGAAGGAAAATAACTCTGTATTTAGTGCTTTCTACACGTTTCCTACTTTACCGATGTCTCTTCACAATGCAAGTTTAAAGGAAAAGGTCTTTCTGGACCTGAAAGTTCTCATTCCTCTGTTTCATCATTACGCAGAATTTGATGTAAACAAAGCGGTTTCAAATCCTACACATTGTGCCTTTAAGTATATCTTGAACGCATTGTGTAATTTTACTGGTATTTCCAGAGCAACTTTATAGGTTAAAGATCTGAAAACTTCTTTCCACCACTGCGTATTTACCATAAAGCAAATATATGAAGATGAGTTTTTCGATCTTTTATCATTTCACCACCAGAATCAAACCTAAAGTTGAGACTGACGTCTGTTCCTGCTGGCTGATCACTTATTGGCCCGTTAAGAATACATTTCAGCTGCCTCCCTGACTATTTGGTGGTTGCTTATATGGCTGAGCCTGTGTGCAAAAATGTTAAACATGCTTGTCCTAGTTTAAGTAGCATGCACACTCAACACATTCTCTTCCTATATTTTGCACTCAAGCCCTGAAACACCAACGAATGCATAAGCAATAAGGCAAAAAACACTAAGAGCTGATCCCCGCTTTAGATCAAAATAGAAGAATTTTGCAGTTTCTGTTTGATCTGACCTTCAGTAGATCCGAGCCTAAACCCAAAGAGATGAAAGATGTCAGTTAGAGTGTTTGCACGTGTCAGAGATGAAAAAGAGGCAGAATGAGCTGAATAAAGAGAAGGACTCCTATGGACGACTGCAGTGCATGACCCCGTCCACACTCTGACGTGTTTTCCTGCAACGAGAGTTGAAAAAAAATAAATCCTCATTTTCAAGAGAAATGAAAACTTGTACAGTAGGGAAAACCTACGGTTGTTTTTGCATTTCATACATGGATTTGTGCTTCATTTCTAAGTGTTTGATGGGACATTTTATAATGAGAACAGTATTTAATTTTGCAAGCACATAAATTATAGTTTATGGTGGTGATATCATTATAATGCAGTGAGCCACAATTCCAGCTTAAATGAAAATTACAGTATGTCATTTCTGAATAGCTGTTCAGTCTTCACTTCAGTTGCCTTCATGATGACTGTAAGAATCTAAACAATAACTTTCTTTCACTCACTCACAAAACAAATGCGAGTGCAAAAACAAAGTTATTCATCTCAGTAACACCTGGTCCCCTTTCCTGCAGTTCATCCAGAGCTGATTCCTCCTAACATGGCTCCTCCCACCCAAATCCTCACAACATGACAACCATAAAATCAATCGACAATATAGAAATATTTTTATGATATTATTATTTATTCAATCACCCACCTTGTATTTATTTAATTACTTATTTTCCTCTCACTTTCATTATTTTTGTCCTTTTTTTTCATTGATTTTGTACAATTATTTGCACTTTCTAAGAAATGTCTATAAAATATAATAAATAAAGAAACAAAAAGGAATTGTCTAATGTTGGGAAGAATTTAACTCTGTAGCAAAATATTTTGAAAGAAATTGGAAAAACTGGTTAAAAACTTGGAAAATTCACTTAAACGCTCCTTAATGTCAACATTGTGTGATGAGGCATGTATTAGTGGAGGTTTTCCGATTGCCTTTCTAGTTCTTGGTGTGATGAAAATGTCTCTATTAAATATATATTATGTGCTTACAAAAAGATGTTTCTGTGCTGAAAATGTCCCATCAGAAGCTCAGGATTGAAGCACTAACATAAGGCCACATGTAGGACATGTACTTACTAAGGCACTGTAGTCAAAGCAGGATGTCGGGCCTTTACGATACCGCGCGTTGCTCAGCACTTCACATGGATTCTCCTCCTGAACTGTGTTTAGTTAAGGGAAGTGACTGTGAACCGGCCTGCCACACAAGATTGATGAGACTTCAACCTTCAACCAGCACAATTGAAAGCATCACAGAGTGTGTGAGCCTGAAAGGATACACTCTGTCCTGATCTGTGTCAGTCTCTCTATCTCACAGGAGCTGCAGGGCAGCGTCTCCGCCACCACGAAGAGCAGGTTGGTGTTCTCTATCCGCTTGGCGTGGAACAGCCTGTGGGAGACAGTGATGGATACTTACAGCGTTTACAGTGCAGGTATGAGCGCACAAATACATTCTGCTGACACTCAAGAAAAACACACCGTGAGCAGTTTCCACAGTCCTGCAGCACGTTGTAGGAGTTGGTGGTGTTTGTAAAGTAGAACTGGCTTTGGATGGTCACACAGCTGCTTTCTCTCGTCTCGAAACCGTCAACAAGAACGTCATCTGGAACACAAACACATGCAGATTCTACAGTTTATATAATGGTTATTGCATTCTCATTTTGTTTGTGACTTCGATCCACACAGACATTCATGTGAGATTGTGTTTTGAGGCACAGATTCACCTTGGTAGAACCAGCTGTTGTATGCCAGTCCGTACAGTAGCTGCTGGGTCACGGACCTGAAAAAGTGTTCACATTACACTTCATCAACAAAGGAAATACAATCCGCACACATCAATAAATTTCAGTAAACACATGTCACAGCTATTGCAACATCGAGCTAATAATAGCCACCAAGGTTTCATGTGCAGGAGTCTGCACACAGTTCAGATTGTTTCAAAGGGCAGCACATGCTCTCTGTGTCTCACCACGCCATCGTGGACGTCCACCAGGCCAGGCTGAGGATGTCGGCAATGGACGGCTGCAGAAACAGAGCAGTTACAGATGAGAGATTTGAAATGTTTCAAAAATGTCCCAGAATGTAAAATCTGCAGGTCGGTCTCTTACCACAAAGATGCCCCTCGGTGCTGCACCGGTGTGGCTGCTGGTGACCGGTTCACACGCAGACTGGAAGTGGAAAGACTGACGGCGACTGAAGATTGAGTTGTTGTAGAGGGCGTGCATCAGGTACGGGTCCACATCACCGAAGAACAGACCGATCTGTGATGAACAGAGAGCAGGGACAGTCACAGGAGAGGAGAGGAGAGAGCATGAGGGAAACAGCACCACACAGTGTCATGATCACAAACATTATTCATGTTTACCACTCATTCCTTTCTTCTGTTTATGTTGTTTTGTTTTATGCAGTGACAACTGACTGAACTGTAGTAAAAGGAAGGGAGCTGGGTGACTTCAAATTAATTTGGCCTCATGCAGGAAAAATATAGAAACACAGTTTTTCTTATTTTTCTTTGTATCAACAATGTGTTCTTATTATGTTTGCATCCATTGGATTCTGGGGTTCACCGTGTTTTGGGGGGGATTTGCTATAAACAAAACAATAAACATCACATCTGTAGTCAAAAAATGGAAGTTTTTCTTTTTCTGGCCTCTCTGGTATTTGGTGGAGAATGTGCACAGCACAAACAATTATGATCAAGTGGTATTCATCATTCAGAACATATTTGGATGGTTAAGACAGAGAGTTTGGTACATCGGGAGTTGAAAATAAAAGAGAAATTTTAGTTGATCCTGTAAAAACTATATTTCTGAAACCAGCAAACATACATATAACATTTACACAGATGTTTCTCAGAAATTGACACCTGCTTCAAAAAACATGACTGAGAATCTTTTCTAATACAGTAAATAAGACATACTGCAAAATTTAATGATGCTATTTTAGGTTAAGAACATGACAACACATAGACAGACGAACCTTTTTCCAGTGATCTCTCTGATTGGACATGATCAGGAATCCACCATCATCGATGAGATAGCAGAGAAGGTCCTACAGACAACACGGCACAGTTTACACTTTGAACTTTTTCACTATGAATATTACTGGAAGGCAGCAGGACACAGAAACCCTCAAAATACAGTTTGATGTGAGCAAAGAGGAGACAACAGAGGAAGGTGTGAAAAGCTTAAAACCAATAAATGAATAAATAAGGTGGAGTACAATATAAAGATGTTCAACATAAAAATATATTGAACTGCAAAAACATTTTTTTATGAGTCATTAAGTCTGAAGTTAAGCGTGCCAGACTCCACTGTCAAAACAAGAAAATTTATAATATGTAAAGTGAAACTTTCTCCCAAGTTGTCAGTAAGTAAATCACTGATCTAATGTCGAGGTTTAAGGATGAATTATGTTGATATGTTTGAATGTAAAAATACTGATGACATTTTTTCCTTTTCTTTTTTTTTTGTTGTTGCTTTTTAAAAAACTAATTGAGGCCAGTTCGCCCAGCAGCTGTCTGGCAAACGACACAGAATTATCCGCTGCCGTGGACAACATGAACTTGAATTAGCTGCAGCAGCGAGTCTTTGGCTCTGAAACACGCCAACATGGACACGTGTTTTATCGTATTTATAGTCAGACTCTCTTTTAGAGAAGTCCATCTTCCTTGTTTTAGGCTACTTGTTGCCAATGATTATCGGACAAAACTAAAGACGGTATCAGGCAGCAGTCAAAGAGTCAAAACTTACATCAGTGTTCACTTCGCAGTCCATCTCACAGCTTCTGGATGGTCCACACTGTTTAAACAAAGCATGCACTCAGACAAATATGTAACTTTTACTGACCTTTAGAGTCTAATTAAGCAGTTTGTGGTTATTATTATTAATATTGGCCCCATGCTGTACCTTGTGTGAGCCCTGTCGACTGTCTGACACGTTGCTGGCCAGGATCTTGAACTTGTCCACCCACGCCTCCAAGTCCAGCTTCACCCCGACCACTGAGAGGCAGCACCCGCAGCATCAGAGCAGAGAGGAGGAAGAGAGCAAGAAGTAGGGTTGAGAAAGTGTATAAAACTATTTGATAGAAGTATTCCTTGATACATTAAGTTTGTCACATAAAAGTATTTTTTTTACCTGAAGGTTTGAGCAGTTTGCCTCCTAAATTCACCTCTACAGCCGAACTGACCAGAATCCCAACGGTGCCGTTTTCTGCCCCAATAGGGTCGTCCAACGCTGTTCACAAACAAAATGTGATTTTAAAAATCTGATAGGAGATCATAGTCATGTCACACGCTGATTTTCTTTCCACTAGAAAAGAAATTCATCACTCCCAGTCATTTGATCCTTTATTGATTGTAGCCTGCAGTTACTTACAGGATCTCGATGGAGCTCTGAACATGTAGCCTTTGTTATCGAGGCTCCTTCTGTAATAGTTTGAGTTGAAGGGTTCAGGGTCCTCGTCCCAAAGCTCAGCAGCTCTGTACAAACACAACGCAGATCATTAAATGTTGTCCGAAAAATAAAACAACTGATTATTTATGAGATTACGATGCATTTCGCTGCTTTAGTACGTGCATTAATGTTACTCACATCTTGGGAAACACACGCGTTATTCCTCCATCGGTGGATGCAAATACAGCCAGGAAGCCGTACCTGCAATCATTCGTTTTAATTAAACACTTTACAATATGAGAGCAGTTTGCTGTTAATTAGTGATATCACGATTCACTGAATCCACTAAGACTTTAATCCTTTAATGAAGTATATTTTTTATGTACTTCATGCAGGCCATGTGGTAAAAATGTAATTATTTATTTCAAATGTTAGAAATAACAACAACTTGTTTTACTAGTAAATTGAAAAAAAGAAAACAACACCACACACACACAAATGCTGCTCCTGCTTTTCAGTTCAATAATTGAACTTTTTTAAAACCCATTCTGATTTTCAGTTAAAACTGTGACACCCCTTCTGTTAAAATGCACAGTGTTTTGTTTTGTT
>CAFUXE010001205.1:183689-227249 GCA_903364295.1 Serranus cabrilla | reverse complement strand
TGATGTAGAGGAGAGCTGCATCAGAGCCCACTGAAAGAATCTGCAAATGTAAAATTGTGTCTTTTTATCAGCTGAGCAATTGAATATGACGTTTCATTTAAATTACAAGCGTTTCCTCGACACGAGAGGATTGCACTGAGCTTTCTGGGGCAAAGAGGAACAATTTCTTTAACAGATCCAGAGTGTTTCAGGAGCACGGAGGGATTAATGAGGACTCAATGAACAAGTGAGTCTCACATCAAGGCATTACTGCAGGCTGACCATCTGCTCTGCTGTGACACAAACAGAGAGGACACGTGCCGCTGCTCTCTGCTGAGGGAAACGCCCCCACACATCTTCACAGAGCGCGGCGCTCTTGCCCCCTACAGATGATCGCTGGTCCTGTTTTTTTGGCATTTGCTTCCTAAGGGACAACCCCAGCCACCTGTTACAGCCAGGATGTGAAATAACCTTTTTGGCTTACTGGACGTACCAGGTAATGATTATATATTCATGAATTTGTTATTCAGAATGTTTTCCAACATGAAGAAATAATTGCTATTGCTGCTTTGTGACTGTTGTGGTAGTCCAAGATACTTTAGTAACACAAAATGCCATTGTGTCTGGAGGTGAACGCAACTTGGGAAATTTCCTCTACACTACTATATCGAGAATGTACCTAAAATAAACAGATTTTCATTGCACTAAACAAATCAAAAGTATGCTGAAATAGCTACATCATGATGCAGATGTGTAAAACGTATTAATTTAAACTTTGTCAGGTCTGTATGCAAAATGACAAGCAAACAACTTTTAAATGCTATCGAGCTAAGCTAGCAGCTGGCTAAGAGACTCTCGATAGTGATCGTAGCATCACGTGTATGTGCGTCACTGCAATGACTTTGTACGTTGTCACACCTTGCTAAAAAAATTCCCTGTTTTTGGCATGAACACAGAATATCCCAAATCTTATCCTTTAAATGATACAAAATCTTCGTTATGTTGAATAATCCGAAGAACTCGTATGCAACAGTTTTCAGCTTTTTAACAGAAGAAATTGTTCCTTTGAAAAATAAAAGTTCAATAATTTATCCTTCATAAGGAAACCAGGTGTTTACAGGGAATGACAGAAATACTCAGATTACCTTAATATATGTAATCTAAAATGTAAAAAGATTAAAAGCAAGACGTTCCACTGGTAACAAACAACACGCACGTTACATGATCAGCTTATGAAAGACTGGAATTAGTATTCACGAATGTAGGTGTTATTAAGATCATGACTTCATGAAGCACAATACTAGATATTCTAAATCCAACCACTGTAGGCGGGCGTTCGGGCCTCTCGTCCTCTTTGCAGGAATTGTGCAGTGTGTGCAAGATTGATAATTATTGAAAATAATAAGCAAAGTGCCAGCAGAATTTGGCTACGACGTTGAAAAAACAGAGCATACATTCAGGAAAGTGATGCATAAGAAAGCTATTAGAGAGTTTTATGTCTGTCCAGGGAGAACAGAAACATTGTGTTACTGGCTGCGTGAATCTCTTCAAAGAGTCTCAGAAAATAATGAAAAAAAAGAGACAAAATGGTTTCTGAAGGACAGGCTGTAATTGTCTTCTTGTTTTGTGCACCTGTTTAGCTCCAGCTCTTAAACCTAATGGATTTACAGCTATTTTGCATGCTGACCTCTCTGCTCGGCGCATTCCTCGTTGAGTTTATGCAGCACTGTGATGAGTAAGACCCGTGCACTATAAAAAGAGAGCCACACACTCACCCCTTTCAACTGCTGAGCTCCAGTGATGTGCTGAAAGACTCTGTCAATCTCCTGCTCGATACGCCGGGCCCAGTGCATTATCCTGTGGATAAACATCACAGGCTGACTGTCACACAGCACAAGCAAATGAAACAGATATGTGTGTGTGTGTGCGTGTGTGTATTTTAAAGAAGTAAGCAGTGACTTTGCAACAAAAATAGCTGTTGTCTGTGCATGGATTAAAACACAAACGATAAAAACATACTTCATTTAACAAAAACTAAAACTAGAGCCAGACCATGGAAAAATTCACACAATACCAATATGGTGACTGATAGTGAATTTCTGCACCCATATGAGCACGCAAAAGGAAAATAACATTATTATACATACAATGTATTACACTGTCAACAACTCTAGTAATAACAACAATAACAAAAACAAAACTGTAAATTTTCAATAAATAGTTAAATGAATATCAATCCTGTATATTGAGTGTCAGTCGATTCCAGACCATTTAAATAAAGAACAGATTAATATGAAAAATAAATGGCTCAATAAACATCAGGATGTTATGTTTTGTCGCAATAAATTGCTGATCATTTAAATAAAGTAAAACAATGAATATTCATAATAATAATAATAATAGGCCAATAATAGGCTGATTTAGGCCAATATTACAGGTCGACCAGTAACTCAATGCGCTCCAACTGAAACACATTAATACCTTGACTATTTTGGATCTTATTTAAATAAAAATATTGTTGAAGACGCACTAAATTTATAAAAATACAACAAATACAATGAATAGGACATCAGTGAACCGGCTCATTAGATATCCAGCAGAATCAAAAAGGAAAAGACATGAAGCTGGTCATGTCTGAGAACGTCACACATTTGTAAAACAACAATTAATTTCAACTCTTTGATACAACAAGATCTCTTTAAGAATAAAAAAAACACTGATGACGCCAAATCTGTGCTTAATTCAATTCACTGAGCGACAACAGGAACAGAAAGAAGCTCAGACAACAGGTTGCGGTTGAGCGTAAGCCTTGAAACGTTAGTAACGCTACCTAATCAGCTTTGTCGACTCATCATCATAATTCTGTAAAAAAGGATATTTCCGGAGCGAAGAAAAATCTATAATTTGCTACATCATTATTATATAAGTGCATAAACATGTTTTAAAAGCTGCTGCGACAGCCAACATCAGTAGATGCAGCCGGGATTTCTCGCAAAGCCCCAAAATAGAGCAACTAATGAGGCAGAATACACAAAACATCCACTGTGCTGAGAGCCTTAAGAGGAACAATAACAGAGACAGTTCAGTGAAGGAGAGGTTTAATGTGTGGATGTAGAGCCCAGGGTTTTAACGTCTACAAATTACGGATGAAAATGTTTAAAATCAACACACTGATAGTCGTGAGAGCTGTGATGATCTGGTGTTGTGAAGCTTCTGAACCAGAAGATTTTGGCTTAAATCTTTAACTTGTTTTGATTTTTTTTCAAGTGCCGGCCATTCATAACTTTGCACCAAAGAACCAGATTTATACTATTTGTTGCAAGCGGAATCCTGAAGAATATTTTAAATCCATTTGGTGTACCAGCACTCCAAACACTATTATTTATTTATTTATTTATTATCTTTCTGTTACAAGGCCCAGGGGGTTATAATAAAGCTGGACTGTAACTCATATATATGGATTGGCAACAAGGTGAAGTTGCTGACTAGGAAAACCATTTCCTTGAAAAATAAAGCTGCAGATTCAAGGTCAAGACATTTTGTTACAATCACACAAATATGTGCATAATATTAGGTATGAGAATTAAATAAATGACTAAATTCTGTATTTTTTATTTGAACAAAAAATAGAAAGCAACAGTATTCTTACACCTATCATATACTAACAATGGAAAGCTGCCATTTTCCCCATCCTCGTCCAAGTTTCATCCTATTGATTTTGTTTATGTCTCAACAACATTGCAACATTTTGTAACACGAGCTGTGTTTGTTAGAGAAAGTCTCCACACAGTGCAGTTTTCTGCAAATACATCAAATTGAGCAGCAGAAACACAGTGATATCGACAACAACCAGTGAATCCGAAGATGGACGCCTGCCAGCACCGACACAGATTCTTTTATTGAAATAACATTAAAACAGAAAGTTTCTCAAGGTTTCGGTTCTTGGCTGCTCAGTCGTATCAGTGCGCGGCAGTATCTGCACTCCTACCAGTTCCTCTGTTAAATGTCAACTCCAACACCCACCATCGGCTGCACACCAGAAACGCCAGAACCACCAGCGCTGTATGAGCACATGTGGTTCCAGCAGCTAATTCCCTCCCCGCCCACGCAAACCAACCCAGGGCCTCTATCACAAAGACAGGAAGAGGAAGCTTACTGTGCATTTGCAAGGAATGTGGATTTTGCTTTTGGACGCTTGTTCATTCAGACACTCTGCAGGTCTGAATGTAAAACCAAGTATCTCTCTCAGAAACAAAATCTCTTTCCTCCATGGCCAATTCCATTATTTTTAGAGCACCATCAATCAGAGAGGTGGTGATGGATCTTCAGGGGCTACCTGGATCCTTGCAATGTCAGGGGTCTGCAGAGATTTTTCTGCTGTTTTGATGAAACTGCAAAACAAAGCTGTGTTGCTGCTGATTATTTCAGGGTTTACTTGCCAGCGCCCGGGGCCTGAGGTGAGAGCTCTTTCTCTAAAGGATCACTGGTTAAACACAAGCTGAGGTCAGATGGCAACAAGACAAAGCAAACAACAGACAGCTGTATTGAACTGAATGCGCTCCAATATTAATGTGTTTTTTAATGTTTCTCTGCACTGAATTATTTAAAGATAAAAATATATATGAAAGTGAATAGCTAATTGCTGTTTTATGTTTCCTGTCAAAGCTTCGCAGGGTTATTTTCTCAGACTTTGGAAAATCTCCCTCTAGAGCCACAGAAGACGTTACACAACAGAGTGCTGCTGCTCGTGTGTGTGTGGCTGTAAGGTGCACGCTTAGCAGCTGTTTTCTGCCCTCTTTAGGCTTAGCGCGGCGCTCTTTAATGCTAGAAGCAATACAGTTTTTTGGAGACTGTAAAACTAACCAGGCAAATCACTCAAAGTGGATCATCAGCTGTGACTCACTGTGGTAACATCAATATTTAGATCTAAGTCAGTCACTGATTCAAACATCTGTGTGGAATATTTTCTAAGAAATAGACCAATACGCTAATGAAATTAAACAAAAACAGTATAAGACAGACAACAGTCTCAATCCTTCACGTAATTGATCATTTGACTAGAAATCTTTCGTGAACATTAACCTCCACTTTACTTTAAAGTCCTCTTTCCGATGTAAGTCCCCTTACCATAAGAGCATGGTTATATCATACAGTGTACGAGTCCATTTCAGTCATCCTGATCCTGATTCTGATCCCTTTACAGTTACATAGCAGGAATCCAATGAGAATTACTGTCCTGTTTTCTTTGCAAACTTTGAGGCTGAAGCTAACCAACTCAAGTTCATGTTCATAAATAAATACTTACAAGCATTTCAGAAATGGAAACTAAATGTTCCTTTATAATTCAGCCTCTGCAGATAAGCCATGTTGCTAGTTACAATCATGAGCCTTGGCTACGTTTAGCAGAAGGAGAAACTTTTATCAACATTTTCTCTCCATCTCTGAAATGCTTTGTCGATACTGAAAAGTGTTTCATTGCATTTCTTGTCAGACTCTATTTTACTCTCTTTTTAATTAGTCTTTTTGGGGGGTGTCTCCTCAGTGTGTGCAGTTGTTGCCAATACTGGAAAAGCAACTATTTCTGCAGTATTATCCAACATTGAGGAAGCAAAGTAGGAATCCTTAGAAACTTTATGTGTGACCCCTGCAGGTGATTGACATACATGCATTGTATTTTAATAATCTAAAATCAACCTGTTTACTTACATTTATTTATACTTCTTTGCGACTGCATCATCCTGCACCTCATAACAAAAATCTGTGAGGTTTGCATTGACGACTTGTAGAAAGCTTCTGGTTAAATGGCAGCATTGTGATCAGCGCTAGAAGCAAGTTAAGGATTTTGCTGAACACCTTAAAACTTTTTTTTTTCTGTGAGGCCCTCACTCATGTGCTGCCTCTGAAACATTGGCACTCTGCCATCAAAACTTTTAGTCCCCCAGATCCAAAGCCTGAAAACAGAGCAGGTGCAGAAACCGAGTTTTCTCTTCGAAATACAATATGCTGAAAGATTATGATGGAATTTATTCCTAAAACCTGTCTACCCAAGCTGTAATGATCACAAAACCTCAGTGGAATTAGTTCTTGATATAGCATGGAAAAACACCCAGAACACAGACTCAGCAACACAACACATACAGCATGTCCTCTGCATGTCTGCCTCCAAAATGTGTTCACAGTGATAAACAGCAAAATCTCATCCCAAACTGCAATTTCAAACCAGTACACACACACAATCCTGCACAATATATAACTAAAGCAGAATCCTGCAGTGAGAGTTGGTTTCATGGTCACTGCATCAATGTAGAAGCTTATGCTGTTAGGCACAGGGAACTTAACTGCCTAAGATGCAAAAAATGCTTTAAAAGAGTAAAACTAGCTCTGACTTCACCACCCTCAAAGACCTTGGCGACCGCTGAATGAATGAATGAATGAATGAATGAATGAATGAATGCAGCGTCAGTGAAGCTCCACATCTCTCCATTCACTGCCTCCACATGTGATCTGGCTGCTCGGCCTGGACAAATGGATTTGAGACTTCGCAGAGAGTGAAACATTTATTTGAGCTTTTACCCAAATGAGTTCGAACCAGGAAATAAATCTCAATACCCACAAAATCTCCCTGGATTCTGTAAGTGCCCCGAGAGTGGATTCATTATCAGTCAGACAGCTCCCAGCAGAGTTACGAGACAACATCGCAGATTAACGTCTTGTTGGGATTGTTTCTTGTGTTGGACGAGACACAAATCTCGACTCAGCTGTCCGGAACCACAGAAAGACTCTTCACAATGAGGACCCTATATTTGAATATCCTTATTTCCTCTCTTTTTGATTTTATTATGAGCGGAGTAAGAGACTTTTAGACCTGATAATAAATAGACAGCCCTCATTACGCACGCCTGACTTTCTGATAGAAAGTGCCAAGTTAAAGAAGTGGTGTGGAAAACTAAGATGCAAGCAATTTTTTTTTCTTTACTCCAGGAACATCAAGACTATCACTCCAAAGGTCCACTGAAGATATGATTGAATGCCTGACAAAGCGTCTCAGACAAGCACAGCACTATTTAAAAGTGAAATTATTTTCAGCTTGAGGCAGCCGAGGCAGCGACAGGAAAGTGAGCAGCGAGCGGGGCTTTTTATCTCTGCTGCTACCGACGACTGCAAAGCTCTGAAAAATATGTTGTTTCCATGAAAAACCGTTGAAAAATGCATTCCTGTTGTCATTAGGCTTAATTTTCTACCGATCTGTCCTTGACAAATGTGTTAATGTGATTACTGCAGCCCTGACACCAGGGCCACCTCGGCTGTTTTAATGAAAATGTTCATGAGAATGATCACTGAGCAGTTCTTTCTTGCTACAGAGACACATTTCCAAAGATGAAACATTATGAAGAACAATGGTGAGTCAGCATCTTGTGATTCTCACACTATTTTTGTAAAATATCAAGCATAAAAGCATCCCTAAGGCAGGTTTGCAAATGCAATCTTAAGATTTAAATGAGTCTGACTTTATTCTCTAATCCAGTCATGTCTTCACATGTATGTTTTGGGGATACCACTAGTGAGTGGGTTAAACATCAGAGAACATGTTTTATTGAATCACTTTCAATAGAAAAATGATGGCCAGCTATTTTGATTATCAATTTATCATATATTTTACATGCAAATATGGATATATGGAATATGGATATATCCTGATTTTCTTTGTTTATATCAAGTTAAACTGAATATCTTTTGTTCCGGCAAAACAAGACATTTAAAAACATCACCTTAGACTCTGAGAGACGGGGATGGACATTTTTCACTATTTTCTGACATTCCACTGTGATTAATCAATAAGCTATAGAGACTAATGGGCTGATTAATTGATTACCTATGAAACAGGGGAGACTAAGAGCTCAGAAGTTCATTAAATAGCACAAAAATCTAAAAACTGTAGTCAAACGTTTACGATTGTAGCAGATGTTTGTTGCTTGGGTTTCTTTGAAGTCTGTTTTCACTGTAGGAGATGGTTCTCGATATCATTTGAGGCTTTAAATTTTTAAAAGAACATGCAGGCAGAGCTGCTTCATCAATGTCATCCTCTGCACCATTAATGTTTGGAAAATGCGGCAAAAGTAGGCTACATTTTATTTTACTTTATACATAAATAGCACTTACATTGTTGCACTGACTAACCATCGTTTTGGGGCATATTTTGATTTGTTGGTTTGTCGGTACAGTTCATAGCAGCAGTCACATCGGGAGAATTTGATCCTTAATGTCTGGCATTATCAGATTTTTGACACAGACAGTTTTTGGTTGCTAAATTATATTTAAAAGAACCATCAACGAGCTTGCTGCATCAAATAAACAAATAAAATGATCTAAAATGCCTTTGCAGAGGCTTGTAAAAATCCTCCTGTGTGAATAAATCAGGTTTGTTGCATGACTGTACCGACAGAACTGCAGCTTTAACAGCGTGAGTCAGTGCAGCTGAAGCACAAACCTAAGTTTTTTACTGTGTGCTCCATTTCCTCTCCTCTCGAGCCCTGTGGGACGTCAGAAAAGTCTGTATCGCAGTGCTGCGATGAGGCGGCTGAGCAGCGCAGCGCACTTGTGCCTCTACTCTGTTACCTGCCATACGCTCACACCCCTGGGACGAGATCGAGAGAAGCAATATGTGATGTGACCTATATTCACTTACAGCAGAGAGAGCGAGGGGTTGAGAGGGTGGAGCAGCAGAGCGATAGGTGGAGTTTCAGAAGCAGAGAGAGGAGACGTTTACAGCTATATGTAGCCCTGCATGCTAGATCTGTCTGCAGGAGGCAGTTTGTTCATTTTTAACCGTGGGGGGACCCGGTTCATTCAGTTCACCTGCGAATACCAAATATCAAAACTGAAAGAGGGGGAAAAGTTGCAACAATAAAGCCGTCTACTGCTTCAGCACCACGGACAGCGTCATGGAACAGTCAGGCTGCTGATGTCTCAGAGTAACGGTCAAGGCTATAGATTCACACTTACACAAACCTCAGTCAGATAAAGGATCAATAATCAGGCAGACTAACAAATTCCTCTAAACAACCCCTCTTCTGTGACAGTACATGTTTGACTGGGGGGATGGCGGGCAAACAAGGGGAAAGCATTTAAACCATTTTGCAAACGATGGGAATAGCAATAGTTATTAGTAAAGATAAAGATTTACACATCTTGATGACAAACTTCAATCATGTGAGCAAATCCATCACTAATTAACTATGTATCTTTAAACACATTTGCCAGTTTTGTGTGAAGGGCCACAATGGATCTTTTGATATTGACCCACCGGTTTTGGGTTGGACATAGTCATAGTCATAGTATTGTAATAGATTAGTAGGCCTATTGTTTGCCCCATAAGGTGGATTTTAGGCCCAGTTTAATATGAAACACAATAGAAAGATACAAGATATTAAAACAAAAGTCCGATAAATAACTAAATCGTCAATTACAACACCATCAGTAACGACAGCACCTCAACATAGACCTCTACACAGCATTATTGCTTCACATAAAATAACACACAGAGGTTTCTGTTTTACAGTTTGTTCAGCAGTGCTACACTGGTAGGAGCAAATTATCTGCAAGCCTCGTTGGTTTGAAGGGATGCATCCTGTACCGTCTGCCCGATGGCGCAGGGAGACATTGTATACAGTAGAAGAGGGTCCCTGCTCTGTCCCCATATTAGCCAACGGTTCCTCAGCCTGTAAAACAATGAAGAGCTCTGATCTACGATAACAATCTACAGTACAGGTCCGTCAGTACATCTAGCCCCAAAATCTGAACGTATACGACTGGCTTGTGGTGGGACACACAATGCTGTACCCATATTTCATTTATAGCTTAGGATGTCTTTCTGTCCACCAGTTTAGGTCAGGCTGAATATCTCCATAACTACCGGCTGGATGGCCATGACACTTTGTACAGCCATCCATGTCCCACAGAGGATTAATCCTAATGACTTCAGTGATCCTCTGCTTTTACTTCTAGCGCCACCAAGAAGCTGACAATTGTGGTTTAAAATGAAAATTTGCCATCAATGTTCAGACATTCAGGCCAAACTGTGATCTCTACTTGTTGTTGTACTTTGTGTTTAGTAGTAAATAGCAAATGTTAGCACCGTGTTTACATAGAGAGAATGATAAACATGATTCTATAAATGCTTAACATCAGCATGTCTGGACAGCTTTAGAGTGTCAGAGCTGCTCACATGGCTGTGAGATAGACTGTATAAAAGAGGTGGATGTCATCACTGAGGTGTCACACACTGATCTGTAGACTACAGCTTTGAATCCTTGAGTTTGGCATCTGTGTTTCAAAATGAACAGCCGACTCTAAAGTGCACGCTCGTACAACCAAAAGCTGGTTAAAACGCTTTTAGAGAACAAAAAGTTACAATTGACTTTCATGAAGTAAAAATGAATTGAATTACAGTAAACCACTTGAAGCACAATATTCTGAAGATTTTAGATTTTTGCCGAATTATGCCATAAAAAACTCTGCCAACCACAGCTTCATCCAATGCTTAGGTTCATTCTCTTTCCATTTGGAAGCCAAAATAAACCAGATTTAATTTAAAAGAGCTTTATCTTAATATTACATGATCTAGAAGATGAACTATCTTTTTCCGTGTGTGTTTCTCACGAGTTACTGCAGGGTGAATATAGAATACTAAATATTTATCAATTGTGCAGATTTAGATGCACAACAGACACAAGGCTTCCCCAGCTACTGACAGTGATGCTGAGAGCATGACAGGCTTTGTCATATTTCAGATCTGACTCGATGATACTGGACGAGCATCACCAGTTTTTCTGTCCTTCCTTGTTATAACTCCACACACTCTGCACTTTATGTTGAGTTCTCAGAATAAATCTCGCCGAACTCTTTCCACCAGTGGTCATGGAGCAGCATCCATAAAACCCGACAGATTCAGCCCTGGAGCTGAGATCTTTCTCTAACCTTCACCAACTTTCTTGGAAGCTGAAAAGATGAGGAAAGCAAGATGCTGCCTCCAACCTCCAGTGTCAAAGTCCTGCTCTGTATGTCACATTTCCAGGAAAAAACGGAAAAAACATCTCCGGAGAATCAAAGTCAGGCATCAATTACACTTCCTCTACAACATCCTTGGAGAGCAATTAAGTAGGATTAAGTATTAAGAGGTATATATATAAGATATTTTATTGGAGGCATGGTTGCTATCTATCTATCTATCTATCTATCTATCTATCTATCTATCTATCTATCCATCTATCCATCTATCTATCTATCCATCTATCTATCTATCTGTATGCAGAGAGAGAAAGCCAGAGACAGACAGAGTCAAGACAGAAGGGGCGGGAGTGAAAAGGGCGAAGGGGAATAAATCCTCACTGCTGCAGTATTAATTCTTAATTGGAAAGAGATGCTGTTCTTCAGCGTAGCGATTCTGCTTCATTTAGCTTACATGAAGAGACCCAGGGCAGAGGGCTATGTAGCGGTTTCAGAGCACTCAGCAGAAAAATCAGCGGAAAAGGAGGAGGAGGAGGTGGTGGTGGAGAAAGCAACGGCTATACCCTACTTGAAATAACCCAATTTATCATAAAACACACACATACACACACCCACACCCTCCTGATTTATAGACCCCTCTCCTAATTGGTAAATACACCTCGAATCTCCAGTTGTGATTGGCCAGAAATCCCTCACTGTGTGCCCCAAAGATGAGTGGACCATCTGGCCTGTTCCTCCCTCCAGAGCAGCCTGATTGCAGAGCCTGGAGGTGGGCCCAGATAACTGTAGTCTCAAGTTAAGTGCCAGCTGTACTTAACAGCAACGGGTTAAAGGTTAATAATTAAGAACTAAGCACGGGATTGATTAAAATACAGAGAAAATGTTTCGTTTCAGAGTGTCTCAGGAAACCACACCTTTCCTCTTCTGTGCAACATGGTATGCCTGCTGCTATGTTTCTACTGAACATGCAGTACGACTAGAAGCTATTACTGCACTGTTGATTTTCTCAGGAGGTTGCCAGAGAAGCGAGTGTCTCACAAGATAAAGAAACTAGAAAGCCTGCATGGAAAAATCTAGTACTGGCGCACAAGAACAGCAGGGGGAATGCTAAAAAAAAACAAAAAAACAGCTCTTCTCAGTTTCACAACTGCAAAGACTTAATGTTGCCTGTCAAAATACAATGAGCCTCTGACTGCTTTATCTAATAAACCCAGGATCAGCCTCCACTATGAGTTCTTTAAAGAAAAAGTGTCACTGTGGATACATCTCTCCGTCCTTGCCATAACAGATTAAAAAATGAGTCATTTTGCATTGAAGAAACAGAGATCTGATACATCTATAACCTTCAGTGTCTAGATCATTAAAAAACAAAGGTTTTAATTAATGAGAGGCTAAATTATTGTTGATTGCTGCTAAAAAGGCCAGCTTGATTTTATAAAAACAACATTTATTCTGTTTGACTGAGGCACTAAAATGTGATGGTTCATGTATAAAAACATCCCTGAATAGCCTTCCAATGCATGCCCAGTCATATTGTGGACTACACCTTACACAGCAGTGAGCTTTAAATACACAGCTTTTACATTGATGCAATCGCCAGCACTGTCAAATTATATAACAGCAGAAAAATAAAACTCAAGTATCTCTTGACACCAGAGCTGAGTGGACAAGCCCTAAAGTTGTCCCCCATCCCTCCAAGAGCCCCGGTGTGTTTTCAATCAGTGCGGCCGTCACTTACGTGTACTGCTGGGGGAATGTGAGAGCCGCCGCTCCAGGCCACGATGCGCTGAAAATCAAGATAATCTGGATAGATACCAAGCAGACGATGCTGCAAGACCTTTTGCCTATCGCCATTTTCCATTAACAATTCTCGTCACGGGGTTTCTGTGCGTGAATGAAGCGCTCCGGACCGTCTCCGGGGGGGAACACGGCGAGATATAGCCTGGTGTGAACGTCCGGCTCAGTTTCCCGACGAGTTCATATCGCTTTCTGCTGTCAAGTGGACGCGGAGGAGGCAGGCATTGGCCGCGGAGGCATCGCGGACGGTGGGAGATGCACTAATGCAGCTGCCAAGACACTGCAGAGTCTCTCCTCCTGCTCCCACATATACACCACCAACACCAACACCAACACCACCAACACACAGGCCGGCGCGTCCACGACAGCTCTCCCTCTCTCTCTCTCTCATCAGCAGCGCGTGGAGCCAGGCGCGTTCACGCTCACCAGGCAACAGAGGAGCAGAAGATGAATCTGGTTTAGGCTTTATTTATCTCTGCAGAGCCACGTGGGATTTGTCATCGGCATAAATTTAGTTTTTCTACAAGAGCGGCCGCTGCTCTTCTGTGTGGGTACTGTGGGCCAGCAGGATGGGGCAGGTAAAGTAACGAGGTAATAATATACCAGATTACATTTGATATTCCGTTGGTCTATACAACATACAACAAAGGTAGTATGTTATATATCATATTGTATTGTCATATTAATATTATTTTGCACCTATTATTACATTCAACCTCATGTAGAATGTCAGAATGTAACTAAGTACATTTAGTAAAGTACTGTACTTAAGTACAATTTTGACAATTTTTGTATTTTTTTACTTTACTTGAGTATTTCCACATATATTACTTTATACTTCCTCTTCACTACATTGAGAGGGAAATCTTGTTTTTGTTTTTTTTACTCCATTACATTTAGCTGTCACCTTTAGCTACATTTCAAGGTCAAAATTTACCATAAAAAACAGGATCAGTTTAAATTAATAATGCATTTTTTATTCATTAAACCACATAAAAGTATATTAAGTAGTTAGAATTAACCCCTACCTTGATAACAGTAACACACTGCCTCTCTAGATGCATTAAAAAAATTGTATATTTGGAATGTATAAAACAATCTGAGTGGGGCGATACTGCTTTTACTTTTAATACTTGAAGTACATTTTGATGCTGATAGTTTTGCACTTTTACTAGATTAAGTTTTGAATGCAGGACTTGGAGTCATTCTGCAGTGTGGTGTCAGTACTTTTACTTAAGTAGAGGATCTGAATAATTCTTCCACCACTGAATGTAACTAAGTAATCTACATTAACTCAAGCACTGTATTTAAGTTCAGTTTGGATGTAGTTGTGCTTTACTTGAGTATCTCCATTTTATGCTACTTCATTCACCTACTTCTACTCAACTGCAGCAAGAAACATGCTATTTCACATGTAGTTACTAGTTACTTTGCAGATTTAGATAACTAATGTAAAATATAAATCAATTCAAATAAACAGAATGTTTTACACACCGGGTAAAATTCATTATAATAGTTAAAATACTTTTATGATTTAGATTTTACATTAAAACATACCGGTATTTTAGAACTTTCATATAGCTTTTAAAACTTTTTATAGCCTTTATAAACAGTGTTTACAAAGTGTTTTGACGGACAAAGCAAAGTAAGGGCACAGGGCAGAAAAGTATTTATGAGCTTATAAAATGCAATACATTAATAAAGGTGGAACCATTGGTCATTGAAAAGGCCTTTCAAGGCCAAAGTCTCTTTGACTGTCCACTAAGAAACATCAACAGTCCTCTCACAGAGCTGCAACGGTCTTTTAGCACCTGATCAGTCTTTTGATTTCTTCCAACTAAATCCAATCCAATACATGTTTTTACAGCCGTTAATAGAGCCGTTTTTTTACATAAGCAAAACATGCATCTCAGGCTTTCTCTGATGGTTTCATTAGCTGCATGTTGTGGTTGTTCATACCTGTGCAGAGTGTTAGTGTCGACCTGTTGTTGCTGCAGGAAGCTTTGAACAGGAGTCAGATGCTTTTCTTCATCTCCACTGTCAACAAAATGTATTCAGGTTCGACGTCAGTACTTCAGAGTCCTGTAGAATGACAAAGAGAGAAAACATCTGTAAACAATGAAGACGCACATGGATGCAACTGAAAGTACAATCAGGTTCAACAAAACAGGAAGAATGTTAAAATTCTTGATTACAAAACAAAGTGAGCAACTGTCCTGGACCCCTAAAAGTCTGAGACTCATAAAGTCTATGGAGCCCTGAAACTGAAAGTAGAACTGCATATCAATAAAATACATTCATGGTTAAATAATGGCTTTAAACGTTTCCTTTGAAGTCAATCACTTTGTAAAAAAAAAAAGAAAGAACAAGTTTGTTTTCTGATTTACCACCAATCAGATAATAAATCATTTAAAACGTAATTTCTTTCATTTGTTATTTATATCATTAGCTCCTTTTCAGCTCTTGGCAATAAATATGATTTATTGATATACGCAGTATTCAAATCTTTGATAACCCTTTAAACCATTTTGCCAGTTTTGGGGCTTCGCATGACCCAGTTTCACTGCCCAATTAAAAAGTTATGATTTCCCCTAAAATGCATTTGCAACTTATAATTCACACTAATTCTCAGCAGGGTTTGAGTTTATACTATTTGTATGTATACTCAAACTGGGCGTATACTGGAAGCAGTTGCTTTTTGAGCACTATGAAGTTCATAAATATCATAAAAAAAGCTTCTGACAACTGAAAGAAAAACATGTGGGTGTCTGTGACACGGATCCAGAAATGAAAAACTGTAAACAAGGCTTTTGGATGCTTTATTGGCGGTGACATTTCAAAGTTGCTTTTAACTAACATCTGATTCAGATCTTTCCCTGTTGGTATAAAATATTAAACTATGTTGATATTTATGGATACCTGCCAAAACATATGTGTATATAGTGACAGTCTGTGGTACATACTCAGTGGAATTAATAAGGATTTGGGAAACTAAGTGTCCCAGTAACACCAGCACCACCACCACCATGGTACTGGGACATCTAAAAGTGGACACAGTCATCATTAATGTTACATGTGTGCTTCTCCTGCAGTGACATGTCTAAATGTCTGATGGTGGAGCTGCTGACATTGGCCTGTTGGGGGCGCTGTACTAAATGGGAACTTGGAGGCGACAGGTACTGACACAGTGCAGTAGGCATCAGCAGAAAAATGTTCCCCCGGGGATCCCTAACAGGTTATTATACCGTCCACCCCCCAGAGATGAGCAGGGGTGGAAAAAGTATTCAGATCCCTCTTCAGTAAAAGTACTAATACCACACTGTGAAATTACTCCACTACAAGTAAAAGTCCTGCATTCAAAACTCACTTAAAAGTATCAGCAACAAAATGCACTTAAAGTATGAAAAATAAAAGTACTTGTTATGCAGAATGGACCCACTGACATTATTATATATATTCTAAATATTAGATTATTTGAATTGATGCATTTATGTGTTTTTAATTCTGTAAAGATCATTTTAACTACTGAATATACTGTAGATGAGTCGGTTATGCTGCGTCTGGCCTGAATACCTTTGTGTGTTATTACATATAAATACATGATGGACTGTGTTGAATAATTTAAGGAGATTTAAGAATGTACGGAGAGAATAGTCATGTTAGTTTGATTTATAGAGACCAAATTAGATTGACAGATAAAAATATAAAATCCATATATAACAGTATATGTCTTCCTTTACTTGCTAAAATGTCTTTTTCTCTTATTTAACCTTTGTTCTTGTCTGCTCTCTTTTCCCAGCATATATTTAATCAATAGACCTTTCTCACAGCACATATTTTAACTTGTTAAAATTAGGTGTAACTAGTGACATTAACAGCAGCTGAAACACAGACACTGTGAATCTTTTCGTCACAGCTCTGTGAAACAAGTCTCATCTATTTCTCCCTCTGCCTACATATATATAATTCTTATAAGAAAGACAAGTCTGTCTCTCATCTCCAGCCTGTTAAAAATCAAACCTCCGTGCAGAATACAGATTAGAGCAATTGCAAGGATGATGAAAGAGGCAGACAACATTCAGTCGAATATTTATCATAATATCACTCATCACTACGGCTGTTACGTACTCGTGCAAAGTGGCTCTGCTAGATGCAGACAATCATCTCTGTGCACAGATATGAAGCTGGCAGCGGGAGACCACAGATGATGCAACACATACAGCAGCACTGTCCAGGCATTTTAGACATGCTCTATATAAGCACGAGAGAGACTGAGAAATGGAAAATAAACAATAAAATATGTACTGGGGCAGAGCACATGGGAAAACAGAGGGGTTGGAAAAAAATGAGTGAGGAAAAAATCTTTCAAAATGAAAACCAAGTTATTTCATCATCTGATGCAGGAAAATGTAAATGCTTTGATTCTTTAACAACTGAAGGAATTATTTAGGTAAATGAATGGACCATGTAGCTTTAGCCTCTGGCAGGGACCTCCTGTTGCAATTATTTTAAAACAACATGTATACAGCTTCTTAATATATTTTCCTCATTTTTATCAATAATTAATTATGTTTTTCTTCTGTTATCAACTTTCCTTGTCCTTTCCATGTTTATATTTAACAGTAAAAATATTTTCTTTTAGAAACTGTTCTCTTTCTTTTGGCCTATTTCTGCATTACATTCAGTGTCTTCTGTTAAAAAATACATATATTAAAAAAAACATATGTCAAAGTTTCAGCAATCCCCTTGAGGCTCCCTGGTGGATTAGGCCGTGAATGAGAAAAGTCGATCCTGGTAAACTGTCCAACTCTTTACAGTTACGCCTCCACGTGACCCAACTAGTCACAACCTGTCAATATAACAATATAAATGTAATCATTCAGGTTTTCTCAGCGTCCTCAGTAATGTTTCACTTGCACAGATATGAGGATCCTTCACCAGCTACCCTCTTTAATCTGATTTTAAATAAAAAACAATGTTTTTCTGTAGACTTTCATATAATGTGCCAAAACAAATTCCTTAAACAAAGATGAAAAACTGGACAACAAAATGCATTGACTGCAGTAAAGTGATTGTGGAACTGCAATCAGACGGACTACAATTAATTCCCACTTAAAGGTGAATCTTGTGGCTAATCACTGAAGTGTTTGTCAGTAATTACCTCCAGAGGACAGTCGCAGCTCCGCAGCAGGAGAGCACAGCAGAGAGAAATGCCATTCAGCCGGATATTTACAGCATGCAGGTTCCTTCACACACCGACTGCAGCATCTGTGAATATAAACAGCTCTCCCCAGGAGCAAGAAAAACAGAGCTGAGACTCAACACGGGCATGTTTAAGATGTGAAATAAATGAGAGTTATTCTTTTTACTGTGCAGTCGTGTAAAGATGCACATTCTATGGTACAGGTCGTGGCTTTTGCAGGTCAGTCTCCCTGTTGTAATGTGTGTTGTTGTTGCTGTTTGCACATCATAACACTGATGCTGATAAGGCCCCAGCAGGGTGCACGTGGAGACACTGCAGGAGTCAGGTTAAATCTCTCCATGTGGGTGAGCTCCAGCCTCAGGCGTCCTCGACCGACACTCCAATCCCGGCTTCACCTCGGAGTCGCTGTTATTGAATCTGATCCTGACCCCTGACTGAGTAAGAAGGAATAACCATCGAGGGATTTTTACTTCCTGAGATGTACCATGCATGTCAATTTCTCTGGCCTGTAACCACAAGGACCTGGCTGCGGTTTAAGAGTGGATATTACAGCGAGATGTGTAACTTTTCCTCGATGTTGAACAGCGCCTCTGTTTTTCCGCAGCCAGGCACTCAGATGCTCGACAGCTCACCCGACAGGATGACTGCACCTATTCCTGCCCCCTCTGGGAGGAAGGATGTGGGTTCAGCTTTTAGTCGTCTCCCTGACGGCCCCATGTGCTAATACTGCTGTCATGTCCTGGGGAGAGAGAAGACTAATTACTGACTGCACAGTCTTCCTGCCAGTCCCCCTCGGAGAGCCATACACCGTTAATTGGAAGACGACTCCAAAGGGAGCTGAACTGTCGACGAGAGCGACCTTTGACTCATGTAAACAGCATTTCACATATAAAAATACTTTTTTTTTAATGTCTCATATCCTGTGTTGCACCTCCATTTCACAACATCCGTGTTTACAACAATTCTCCATTTTATCTACATAATTCAGGGCAAAGTCTTTCTAATAAATACAAATAACCTTCGGTGAGGTGATTTGTTGTGGGAACAGTTGAAGATGATTTCTGTTACGATTTGTCTTGCTGTAAGGGTTTAACATGCAATTATTTGGGTTTCTCAAATGAGTGATATGAAGTTTATCATTACACTTAATATTATATATTTTGACAGCATTAATATTAGTACAACAGCAAGACACCAAGTTTAAAACCACGCTACCAGTGGTGGAATGTAACTAAGTAGATTTACTCAAGTACTGTGCTTAAGTACAATTTTGTACTTTGAGGATTTCCATTTTATTTAACATTATCGTTTTATTGTACTTCTTAAAATTTTAACAAGAAAAACATGATCAATTTAAAGTAATTTTACTTTTAAATTAAACCTCATAACAGCATAATGAGTAGATAAGTTTAGCCTTTACAAAAATTAAATGCGGGTAACATAAGTGCATCAATAATGACAATACAATACTATATTTGGAATATATAAAACAATCTAACGAGGTGAATCTGCATAACAAGTACATGTTGATGCTGGTACTATTGCACTTTAACTTAAGTAAGTTTTTTAAGCAGGACTTTTACTTGTAGTGGAGTATTTTCACAGTGTGGTATTAGTATTTTTACTTAAGTAAAGGATTTGAATACTAATACACCACTGCTGACTCCTGACTGGATCATCCTCTGGGGAGCATGAACGTCCGTTTTAAATTCTATAGCCTCCATGTAACCTTAACATCCACAGAGCTGCGTCACTGGCTAAAAAAGTATTTTATAATACTGTTTTCAGTCTCTTTGCCTACTCTGGGACACTTTGTGTAAAAGCAGCTTGAATGTGAACTTGCTCTTTATTAACAGTTGGTACATGACGCCGAAACTCTCATTCACAACAGAAAACACGATACATGACGGTAATTTTGGGTTCACCTTGTGAGCATTTGAAGGCTGCACTGATGGATTCATGCTTCAACTGATGTTGGACATTTAAATTGATTCACTTAATGGTACATTTTATTTGTTGTCTGTCCTTGAAGCAGATGTTTGTTTGGAGGTTAATGTTTGTGCCGTAGGCAGACAGAAATGTTCCTCCGCAGCTCTGAGCCTGACGCTCTTTCACTGATGTTTCAGTGCCACATCAAACACGGATGTCTGCGTAAAAGAAAAACTGACCATGAAAGTAATGAACAAATATATTCCAGTTTATTAAATAAAATTCTATCTGTGGAATCATATTTTTAAAATCAAGCTAAATTTAAAAAGTGGCTATTAAACGATGTTTGATTGAAGAGTTCATCAAAGTCTTCTTCACATTGAAGTGGATTTTTTTTCTCCCCATACTAATGTAAAACGATGTTTACACAATAGGTGATGTATCTTTAAGACTGCATACACACGATCACACTCAAACAATGTTGACATACAGTAAGTATGTTGTTAAAAAACTGAGTAATGCAAAGCTTACTGTGTCTATATCCTGAGAAAAAATCAACAGTACCAAAAGCTACGTGCTCAGTTTGGCTTAATGATATACATGTTATTATTCTTTGGTAATCTCTGCAAAACTTTCAAGTTAAATATTCAGATCATCAGTGAAATAGTTTTTTTTTTTTCTTTTAGAGAGAGGATTAAAGTTAAGAACTAGTCTAAGCCTCGTCGGGAAAGGCGGGAACACTGGCGAGAGCCGGGATGAGCCTCTCGTACACGCCGATGCCTTTCAGGAAGACTTGCTCATTCAGATACTCGTTGTGATCGTGGAGCAGGATTGGCGTTCGGTTCATCGGGGAAAAGCCGATAGCGGGGATACCCACCTAGATCCAACAAAGAAATCTATTACTGGGAATACTGTGTCTGAATTAAATAATAAACTGAATGACCTTTTCCCCTCATTGACACTTCAAAATCAGTTCTTGTACTCACTGCTCGGATAAAACGGCTATCTGTGGCAGCTGGAAATATCTCCTTCTCCAGAGTAACGTTCCTACAGGGGAGAAAATGACAGATTCAGTCTCACAGTAAGTTTGTGGGTCTGTCAGGTAGAAATATCTGGATAAACGTTTCCAAAAACATACCCTAAGATAGCATGACTACAAGGTTTTATATACATTTCCAGTAGAATGCAAAGTCACTCGCTTCTCTTGAGATGCTGAGATAAGATGCTGCAGAGCTGCAGCTCCTGATTGTGGGAGCTGTGTGAATATTTGCAGTTAAGGTGTGAAACCTCATCGGTGAATGCATTAAAAAGAAAAAGAGTTGTGTGAGCTGAAATAAGAGGATACAAAAATCTTTTCATCCACTATAACAGGAGACAAAGATTTGATTCTTGAGAAATATGTTTCAGTTGTTTGGACAGGAACATTACTCAGCGAGCCTCGACTGTAATTACATTTACACACACACTGATTGAGGACATTTTTTCTGAATTTGCTCCATGAAATAAAGACGAAGACTGAATAGTTTGGGAAACGCTGCACAAGATAAAAGCAAGTAAAAGCTTCAATATATGACAACTTCCTCATTTATGGCTTCATCTGCACATCGCCCTGTATCTAACTCATCACATGTGGAATGGGTTTAGGTCTAAAAGATCCACACACAGTTTTTAAAAGCTTTTTTTTTAATGCCGATCTTTGCTCGTGGATCTTTTCTCTGAGTTTGATCTTTTTCAATCCAACACCTGTAAAAAGCTTTTTGGACGTCAAACACTCCACTTAGTTTTTACCCTTCAGTCACCAGCAACATACCTAAAAAAGAAACTCACCTTTAAGGCCATGTTTTGATTTAACTTCCTGTAGCTATTTAACAGTGTGATTATTTCACAGAACACTCAGAGAATAAATGAGTGTATTTCCAACCATGCAACTGGGCTGTTTGGACGATTAGAGTGAACATTTAAATGGATTGTTTGACTTTAGAAATACTCTTTCTTTACACATACACGTGTCACTTCACCCAGCCCCGGGGGTACGCGTTCTTCACTCTGAGAATAATGATCCAGTGAATAAGTCAAAAGAAAATTATATATTTAAAGAAAACTGCTTCTGCAGTGTGGGTAGTTTCTGCAGATGAAAGAGCAGGGGCGAGCTCTGGCTGCTGGCAACATGGAGGGAAGCCAAACAGCGTTCATTAAGTTCTTTACACAGCATCTGACACCTGACTGCCTTTCATTTGCATCTGCACTCTAACATCCAAAGGAAACGTTACAGATTCTGCATCAGTGTGTACTCACAATGCCTTGCAGGCGGCACTGAAGGCGCCCCACCACGGATCATTCTCCTCTGTGGAAGTCAAGTTCTGGTTCATGTGTTTCTGCAACGGACGGCAGCTAATTTAATGTTTGACAACACAGACGAAGCTACAGCACTTTTTTTTTTTAATCCAAGTTCACTGACCTGCGCAAATTCGTAGGTGACATCTTCTCCTGCTTCTTTACACCACTCTTTGATCTGTCTTTCAAACTCCTGGTAGGATAATAACAATAATGAATAAGAGGTTGTTTCATTATCTGCATAACGAGTAACACACTAAAACAAACACACACTCATACAGACATGCGCGTGTACACACCTGTAGGTTGACTGTGGGTGGTATTCTGAGGTCAAAGCTGACGTCCATTTCAGGTGGGATGACGTTGTAGGCCACGCCTCCTTTGACCATGGTCATATTCACTGTGGTGACATCACCGAGGGTGAAACACTCACTGGTATTAAGCCTTGAACACACACACACACAGACGACAGTGATGACATTACTGCAATCACACTGTAGGAAAATCTAAAGGCCAACATGGTAAATTAACATCACCTTTAATCAAAGAAAACTGCAACAAATCTTTTATTCTTTGTACCAAAGAACTAATTAGCAACTGACTGTTTCCAAAGTCACTTCTTTAAACGCCAGTGTTTTCTTAACAATTCCCCTTCAAGGTTTCCTGGAAAGAATGATGTAATCTGGCACTCATACCAGGGAATACAGAGCCATGTTATACACCTGGCCTTTCAGCTGGAGTTTAGTTTCTTCTGTGGAGTTATCACTGACAAGGCAGTCTCCTAGAATAATTTATGCAAATTAAAACCCATGTAAAATAAAGTATTAGAATGCACAGTTATAAAATAAGGCACATGTAAGATTAAATGGTAAGTAGTTCAAATCCCAGACTTGTGCAAAAAACTGGTGTAAAAACGTCACTGTTTCATGAGAGTCACTTTATTTTTAGTGTCATTATTCTGATAAATGGGTTTTTAGCAAAGTTGGCAGGTTATTGCCTCCACGGGGTTCTCCATAAATCAGGATATTCTACAGCTTTGAACATGAACGCAACATTTTTACTGCACACATTAAAACACCTCAGTAGCATTACACTTGGAGGAACCAGACACAAACAGACACACAAGCTATGGAGAGCAGCTGGAAAGCAGTATAGAGAGAAACTGAAACTTCATGCCAGGGATCAAGCCTTCAAGCTCACATTTGCAGAATAACAAACATGTTTGTGATTGAGGAGAAAATGTCATCATGTATTAAATCAAGATGCAAACAGTTCAGCCTCACCTGTGTTTCTCCTTCTCTCTGAAGTCCAGGAAGGAGTTGATGACTTGGCGCTGAGAGGGATAAGACAGTACGGTCACTGACACGGTGCTCCTCAGCTCTTATAACAACAGCTTTTTATAATCTTTTTTAACTGGTTGCATCAGATTGAGAGTTACCAGCTTCTCAGCGGCTGTGTTCTCCACAAACCTGGACCCATGACCCGGACTGCCGGGGCAGTGGACTGTAATCCCTGGAAAGAAGAAGCTTGTTTATCCTGCTTCAAATATCCTGGAATCTGATAAGATGGCAGTTTAACATTGTTTGTGTTTTATACTCACACCAGGGGTTCCTCTCTCCGTAAAACACAGTGAAGGCCTCGCTCGGGTTGGCCAGACCTGCAGGATACACACACACACAGACACAAACACTTGTAACACATTTAACAGGACAAACTGTGGGACCAGAGGATGTTTATGCACATCAAGTAAATCTTTTCACAAGTTTATTTGTAATCAGCTTACTTACAACAGTGGTTTACTTGTAATGTAACATGAAGCAAAGGTGTTGTTGCTGTAGCAGGTAACTCAGTGTCCTGTTGTACTAGTTGTTGTTGTTGTTAATCAATGTCAAACAAGAAATTACATTGTAATGTTATTTATTTACCTTCATCAAGCGCAAAGCCAATGTTTAACTTTTGGAAATCCGGATGCTTCACAAATGTTTCCATTCCCTTGTGACCTCCAACTTCTTCATCTGAAAAGAAAAATATGTTTATTTAGTCTCATAGTTTCATTTGCCAAAACACCCATAATTAGCATTTATTTTTTAATACCTTTCTGACCTTGGTATACAGTATATGACGATATATTAAACTGAGCAGCTGATGATAGAAGGTATATATAACAACAATGTCTGTGCTATAACGCTTTGTGTCTAAGAAGCAATTAACCTATTTAGACAAGTCCGGCTGAGTTTATTTATGTATAGACTGATTACTAGATAGGAAACAGGCGAACTTCTTCTCATCAGTAGGCTGAAAGGAGACAATGTTTGAGAGTTGGCTGCTTACTGGCTAAACTGCATTTGTAGTCAGAAGAAATCACCTGCACACAGCATTGTTTATGTTGGCTGGTTCGCCTTCATCATCAGGACTAAACCCAGTTTGAGCTTCTGGTCAGGTAGCGAGTGCGTCAGACAGCGAGTGTTGTAACCAGTAATCGCGTCTACGGATCACCCCCAAAATTTAATCACTTGTTCCTGGTATCATTGCGGACATTTCCTGAAAATCCAAATCCGTTCAAAAATTCTTGAGTTATGGTGCTGACTAACTAACTAACTAACAGACAGACAAACATAACCTCCTTGGCGGAGGTAATAAAGTGCATAACGCCACCAGCTGACTGAGCACAGTCTGCGCCACCATAAAGACAACACAAAACATTTCTGTGCTACACACATTCCCCGCCACAAACAACATCTTCTCCTGAATGCCAGACGAATTCAAGCATGAGTTTCTGGTTTTGATGTAAACTCCAGACAGCACCCGGAAAACTCACTGATCACTAAAGAAAGCCACGGGAGAGTGAAAATACAAACAGAGGAGGGAATCAATGCAACATCCTACCAGGAACAAACATTAAGTGCACGGTGCGCATCAGTTTCCGCCCCTCTGCCTTAAGTCTTCTGACTGCCTGGATGTACCTGCAAAGAAAAAAAGAAAAAGCAGAAGAGTTACGACAGGAGTAAGAAACGGAGTGTGAACTGACAGTATGCAGGCTGAGTGAGTGGGTATTAAAACAAGTGTTTCTCATAGAACATGTGCAGATCACAACAACACTAGAGTACAAATCCTGTTTAATAAAACATGTTATCAAGGCAGTTTATACCCACTGTATAGTTACACATTTCATGTCCTGTGATCCCCGGGCATAAATGTTGCCCTCTGCATCTTTGAAAGCACTGAAAGCATCGTATTTCCAATGTTCCTGGAGAAGAGATTGATATCAAATCTATTTTTTTCATGTGTATTACAGGTAATAACAGGATTGTAACGCCACGGGCAAGAGAAAGACGCCATACCTGGAAAACAGGCACAACATCCGTGTGGGAATTCAGTAAGATGGATTTCAAGGTCGGGTTGGTTCCTTCCCACGTCATGATCGACACAACTCTGCCCGGACAAACCTACAGGAGAGGGAACGCCGGACAAACATCAGGAAGAATCACTCATTTCTGTGCAATATCTACTGTGTTTACAAAAAAATGTTTGCTACATGAATTATCTTAAATGGACTGCATTTATGTTGCACTTTTCTAGTCTACCAACCAATCAAATCACTTTATATCACATGCCAACATTTACCCTTTCACACACACATTCATCAGGGTTATTCTACCTTTTGTGTAAGTTAAATTCAAGCACTTTAAAAGGTGCAAGTACCTACTGTAATAGTAGTAACAGTAACAACTGTGGTAGATTAAACAGTTACATAGTATATACAATATTGTGTTATTTCTACCTGCACACCTCATTTAAATTATTCTATTATTCCATATTTGCAGGTATTATTTCTACTGTATATCATTTTTATATCTTTTCTTTTAAATATTTCTTTTTTTGACTGATATTTGACTTTTATATTCTTCATATTTTCTATTTAAGCTGCTGCCTTTTGACTGAAGTACTTTCCTTAATGTACATCTATATTTTAATACTTATGCACCTCTACGCCACAGCAGACTCCTTGTAGTGAAAACCTACTTGGCAGTCATTGTGACAACACTGCAGAGCGATGGCGAAATGTGTCATATTTGTAGGTAGACTTGGTATCCTATGTAACTTTCAAGCACTTTATTGAAAATCCAAGCACTTTTCAAACATTGAAAACCCCAAATTCAAGTGACATTCTATGATTTCCAGCACCCACAGGAACCCAGATGTATACAGATGTTGCCATGTGAGGTGCAAGCCTTGAAAGACACTTCGGCGCTCCTCCTGGAGGAGCCGGAAACCTGCCCTCTAATATCATCACATTATATTATCACCACTAACACCAACCTCAATCTTTCTCATGGGTAGCTCAAGTTCTTCTGCTATTCTGTCCAGGAACCGAAGAGCAGCATCTATAAATGAATAAACAGATAGCAGAACAATCTGTTTAAATATTAATAATTGTGTAAAACTTCTCAGAGCAGCAGACAGTCAGAATTCCTGCGGCGGCTAGTTGGAGCAGCACTGCTGCACTTTGGTAAGTTGAAGATGAGCAAATCCACGGGTTAAAAACAACAGTTTTTTTTTCTTCTAAAATTCAATATATGCATGATTTTTCAAAGTTAATCAGTATTCATGTCATAATGGTTGTGATCTCAATATTCACCAAAATAATCCTGAATATAATTTTTGGCATAATTGAGCAGCCCTAGTGTGAAAAGCAGCCCAGAGGCTCTTTACCCAGCCCCTCTCCTCTGGTATCTCTCTCTACTATGGCATCCAAACGTCCCCAGGCCATCTGCACGGCCCTGAAAATGAACCTAAAACCAACACAGCGAGCTCAGATCCATCATGAAGAGAGAAGCCAAACTTTCCTGAAGACAAAACAATCTCAGCTGAAAATAAGTGCAATCCAATTCTTTCTGTCATGGCCACAGCTTGTTTGTTTTGTCTGCTCTTGCTCAGCTCTCTTCAGGAGGTTCTTAGTATTTAATATGTAACTGACACTGATAATGACTGGACTTTGATAAATAATAGAACATAAGATGGGTGAATTGATATGGGCAAATGCATTTATTTTTTTTGCAGCTATAAGGTTTACTTTTAGAGGAACAGTTTGGATTTTTTGAAGAAAAACGTAAATTTCAGTTTAAGTATACCCTATATTGAGAATATTTTCCACTGATTTGTCTGTCAAAGCCACTCAACTCCACTGAGAGAACAATCATTTTACCTTGCAGAGCGAAGGAGCTGCAGGTCGACTGCTGCCTCATTTGGTTAGTTTGTTTGTCTTATTGTGTGACTTTGGTGAATCTAAACTAACCCTTTAAATAATCACATCACACAAAAGCACAATCAAACTAACCAACTGAGGCAGCAGTAGACCAGAAACTAAACCACTGTTTTTGGGTGGCTTTGCAGAGAGCACAGAACAACTTAAACAGGGCTGCCTGACAGCAACGTAAAGAGGATAAAATATTCTGTATATGGCGTACACTTGTTTATTAGGTGGCTAAAACACACACCCCTGTCCTCAGGGGGACGCCCCACCGTTATGTCCCAACTGGGTGTCAGACTAACTGGTTCCTGAACAAGTGCATGCATTGTGTTTACTGAACAGCTGCAGCTGTGCTCTGTCTGTGACGTAAACAACTGCAATGTAACATTAGTGCTCATGTATTCAATCACATTAATGCCAGGCAGACCACAGCAGATGCTGTTAGGAGAGCACAACATGTTCAGGAACCACTTAGTTAAAAACCAGTTGAGACAACACCAGTTAGATAATACCTTTAAGCAATGAAACAAATCTTAACATACAACTCAGTTATCTTAGCAGTAAGGAATATTAGATCCCAGAGTTGGGATCAACAAAAAGACCAAAAAAAGGGTGTGTAAAGTGATGTGATCTGAGAATAATAACACACTTTTTGGGAATATTCTGGCAGCTGTTGTGACTCTGGAGTCCACAAAAAAGCCAACTGTGACATTCCCAAAAGGCATGGCTTGATATGTGAACATATCTCACCATAGTCAGGCTCTGGGTGGACAGTTTTGAGACGCAGGTACTCTCTGAACAGACTCACGGAGACATCCTCCCCCTCAGGAGAGCTCTGACCGCCTCCAACACCTGGACCATCTTTGTCAGGCAGCATGGTGTGATTTATTCACTCCTCTGAGGACACACAGAGAGTACCATTACACAAAACACACACTACAACACACACTAATTAACAACATGCTAGGGTCGAGTAAGAAACATCTGATTTTGTGTGGCAGAGTACAAAAAGAGAAACCACGCACTGCATCGTAAAATTAAGCTAGCTGCAGATTTAGCTTCCGGGCCAGCAGCCTGTGACATTAACGTTAGCTGTCGTTACCTGTTAAAAGCTGCGAGGAGGACCAATATCGTGCTAAAACAGCTAGCTAGCCTTTTAGCTAGTGAACTTAATATTCTCCTTTTTGTTTCAGCAGAAACACATGGCTGCGTCTCAACCCGCACGTTAGTTAACCAGGCAGGGCTGCAGGAGATAAACAGGGATAACAGGACGGCGACTCAAGTGGATTTATTTCAGTATTTATTAGCTAGAGTTATCACTCACAGTGACGTTACTCACCCTGCGTGCAGCGAAGTTGCTGGTCAGGTAAGCAGCAGTCTGTGTGAGTCAGCTGACCGCTGCTGACTGCGCCTGATACGGCCCTTCAAAATAATGCTCCGCCTTTATTTTGAAGGGCAGTATCAGGAATGAAATTCGATTTTTCTGCACAGTAACAACATAAAACATATTTTAAAAAAGAGAAACAAGAGCTGAGCTGCCTTGGTGGAGGTCTGCGCTCTCCGAGTGCTTTTCTAGTTATTATTATTATTAATATTAATATTAATATTGTTATTATTATTATTTAAATGATTAAGACAAGGAAAGTTGGCAAATCCTCACATTTGTGAAGCTGTAAAAATAATGGACAATGATGTAAAATAATATAAAAACAACAATATTTCCGTCTGAAATGTAGGTGGGTAGAAGTACAAAATAGCATGGAAAGAAAATACTCAAGTAAAGAACAACTAACTCACATTTTTACTTAGCATACAATACAAAGTAAATGCACTTTCCACTATTGGGTCTAAAGCAAACTACAAAAATGACTCAATTTCATTCAAAGGGGCTTTTGTAAAGCATATGTTTGTTTTTGAATAGTATGTATAATAGAATGTATAAAAATATCTAAAAACCCAGATTGTGAAAGCATGAAATAAACTGCAAAAAGGTTTCCTCGAAAATGTTCGAGTATTTATCAAGTCATATCAGCCAGTGATATTTAAGAAATGCAATGCATGATGGTAAAATCCTTTGAGACTCTGCATGACACTGAATATAAACAAAGTTACAGTCAGGAGTAGGAGGTGCAAAGGTCACAGATGGATAACCAAGACAGTAGATTAATTATTCCTGTATAATTCACAGACTGGGTTAAAGATCAAACTTCAACAGATGTTTTTACCCACGTGGGATATTCTGCTATTTCTCTACAACACGCCATGTGTTTCTCAGCAAGACAATGAAGGTAAATCTGCTCAATTACTCTTTTATTAAAAAAGAGCATCAGAAAGCAGCAAGTGAGGCTGAAGAGAGTTTTGTCTGGAGCATCTTTAATTCCTCAACATAAAACAGGAAAATAATCTGATTAAGTCTTTGGAAAAAGCTTCATCTTGATCATATTTGGTGGCAAACTTGTGAGTCAGTTATCAAATATCAAATCCATGTAAGTATCCCTTAATTCAGCACTTGGTTGAAGCACCTTCGGCAGTGTGGAGGCTCGGCCGCGTCTGGTGGTCCACCCCCACCAGGGCTCCGTCTCCTCCACCTGCTTCTCCCACTGTGGAGCCAAGATCGCCTCCAGTGCAGCCAACAAGATATCAAAGTGGACATGTTTCTTTGAGTGTATTGGTGTATAGGTGTGTGATAAAATCATGAAGGGGAAATAGTTTCCATGGAGACCAAATGGAAGATATGGAGAATGATCCACTTTTATTGCTGTATGATGTTATACAAATAAGAATAATTTAAAAAAGCAACATTATTATCACCATATGAATCACTGTTTCCAATGAACTGTAGGTTTGGGTATCATAGTTTCCCTTGTTATTATATTAATATAAAACGTTAACAGATAACAGGGGTGGGACTCAGCAGACGATACAGTATTATCACGATATTTAGGTCAAAGTACAATAATATTGTTATTTTAAACATTTTTGCAATTAGCTAAGTATTGTACGAACATGTGTTGTAATTTATTGTCTTTTCTCAACTGCATATTATGTCACCAGAAGAAAACTTTGTCAACATATGTTTCATCTAATAAGATAACATTGTTGGTTCATTCATCCACTTTAATTGTTTTTACTGTCGCAAAATTGGATTGTGAAGCAGACAAAAAAAAAAAAATACATGCAAAGATGTGTGGACTACTGAACTGTGCAGCTTGTACAAGAACATTTGCAGCCCTTGCAAAGTGAATTACTGTTAAATCAGAATGACATCAAACATGTCAACTCAGCTTCATCTAGTGGACTAAAAAAGCAATAGAGTTTAAATATTCTAGTAGTATAGTTTTCTTGAAAAAGATAGTTTAATAGTTAATTTACTCAACAGACCTTTTCTTTTCTTATACAGGGGACGAGTTGGAGTTTCTAATGAGTTATACAATAGTTTTCCCTGAATATTGTGTAGCTGCTGTCACCTTCAGGCTCAGATGTGTAAAAGCCCCTCAGGTGAGAAGCTCAGTGAGGTAATGAGCTGCTCCGCTGTGTCTGTCTCCCAGCATCCTGCTCCAGTGACAGCAAACGTATCAGAAAACTGTCCACTCGCACATTATAACAAACAAGCGAGAAAAATACACACATTTTCATATCTTTTTCTGTCATACAACTCTTCCTGTGTCTCTACCTGCAGTGTGGAGGGAGACACGCCGCTGAGGCCTGTGAGGAGCAGGTGACCAGTATGTTCACTGACATGAAACTACGCCTCCTGCTGGCCACCTACTCCAACTACAAGTTCTGGTGCCAGTGTGTTTTTTTTCATGACGTTTACATTTCTTTCATAATGGAAGCAAATAAGGGGAATTAATATTATGAGCTTGTTTTTCTTTTTTTTTGTAGATAATGTGCATGATGTTTAACATTTCTGAGTGTTTTCAACTGTAGTTGCAGTGCTTTGGCCCTTTGGTAAAAAAAAAAAAGTTTCACAGCCTGCAGCTGTACTGTATATAGTCTTCTGTGAGCATGTGATAAAAGTTTGCAACAAGAAATATTTTGTGCATGTATATTTAAAATGTGTGCAGGAGAAAGGTTAAGGTTTGTGGATGTATGATATGATAGAAATAAATGCAGAAATATTTCCAGCAGGGAGGTTTTGCAAAGTCTGAGAGACAGATTTCTATCTGTGCATGTGACACTGACACTGAGGTTGAACCTGTTTTTACACTATAAACATGCAAATTATATAAGTGTGTACAAAAAACTTTCCCCTCATACTGTCAGCTGTGAAGTTATTTGTGAACAAAAAAACATGAATGACCCATATCTGCTTCCATCCCAACATGGCATTGCATCAACTGAAACGTACAAAACACACAATTTCTGTTTTTATTTTAAGCTCTGCACATCTCTTATTTTAAGTTTGTTTTTTTGCATGATTGTCCAAACTTATTGCAAATATATTACATATAATTGTATCATCATTATATAAATAAATGTGAGCTATTTTTTAAAATCATGTTCTATGGTCCATATCCTGTTTTCTTTTCTTTTTTTAATCACAGTGTGTATCATTTCTGTTGCGTGAATGTTATCTTGAAGCTGGAACGGCTTCCAGTCTTAATATACAAATATGTTTGTCAAATGTGAAGCTAACAGAAGCTATTCAAACACAGGCACCTGCTACATTTGCATATTTACAGCAGCCGACGTGTCACCTACAAAAATGGTAACAGTGAAGCAAACACATTCCATGTTTTTACATGCAAAGAGAGACATGAAACACATGAAACAAAACTCACCACTACACAAGTCTGAAGCTATTATTTTACAACAAGCTGAGCTGAACTAGTATTTTTGGATGACACGATGAAAACTGAAAAAATAATACTTTTATAATGGAAACATCTGACGTACTGTTTTGTTAAATGTCACTACAAGGTCTTACATGCCGTTTCCCATGTATTCAAACCTAATCCCATGCCAGTGTTCTTTGCTTCAGGTGATATTATGAGAATAATGTAGATTTTAGCGCCTCATCGCACTAAATGGTTGATGAGGGAACTTGTCCGCTGCACGTCTCACTTCAGCTTGCTGAGGAAGTCGATGAGCCCTTGGTGAAACTCTCTGGGTTTGTCCATGTAGCAGGCGTGGCGAGCTCCTTCCAACTTGAGCACAGAGTGATGTGGAAGTTGTATGAGGTTCTTGTGGGACTGGGCACCCATATTTGTGTCCAGGGCTCCAAACACAATAAGAGTGGGAGTCTAAAAAAAGCAAACAGGAGTGAGAAAACTATGAGACTACACAGAATTTAAAAAAAAAAAATTTCACACTTACACACACACCAATATGAAGTGTAGAGATGCACAAAGCCCTCTGACGACGTGTTGGTTGGAAATCTACTGTAAATGGCTGCTGGCTTTTTGTGCTGCATAAACATGTGCGGCTTTCAGGCTGTTTTATGTTTGATAGTGACCTGAATATCTTTGTAAGTTGGACAAAATGAATCAAGAAAATAAATGGCAGACTTCTTGATATTGAAAATAATTGTTGGTTGTAGCTCTACAATGCCTGTTTTTATCACCACTGTTTGAACATTATTCAAGAGCCATAAAAAACAGGAGTTGAGTCTGCCTCACTGAGCGGCTCGTTTACAGAGTGAAAGAGCTCAGACCCCCAGGAGCTCCCAAAAGCAAAGCTATCCTGGTTTGTCATCTGGTTTGTTGCAACACAAAAACATCAACTGGGATAATTATAACCTTGAGACCAAGTTTTGTGGCAACCCAGTCCCCAGAATAAATTGTGCATTTCTGCACCACAGAAACATTGAATCTCTAAGTTTCTGAACCACAAATATGTTGAATATGAACATTTCTGAATCTCTGCAACACGCTCTCATTGTGACGTGTGACGACATGTTTAAACCATTTAAAAACAATTGAAAGTTTTGCACCAGAACCACTTGATTAAGGTTAGAAGAACAGTACAAATGCCAAAATATAGTTGTGCTTATAGACCCGTTATCAGAACACGTCACTGGCATCGCACACAACTGAGCACGTCCGTCAGTTGCAGAAGGAATCAGAAGTCGACTGAAAACTTTAATCACAGGAAGTAATCTGTTTTGGAAATGTCCTGTTGTGCTTTGAGCTGCCAAATATATTTATACATTACATTATTATTTTATACATATATTTATATATGTAAGATGACTTACTTTATTAGTCCCACAGTGGGGAAATTTAACCTCTGTCCTGGGATTCCAACAGGCAACCTGGTTATTTATATATATATTATACTTAGTGGTATTTTTTGCTTCTTCTTGATGTGTTGTGATGTGTCACAGAGTTACAAATAATTGGTCTATTTAGAATAAAAAACCTATGAGTGCACAGTGCTTTACTTAATGGGTAATTGAAGAGAAATGTCACATAAAAAGGCTTCCTCGTCTTGCCTCAGCATTATGTATTCCCCATTAAAGGAACAAGTCACCCAAAAATGAAAAGTTAACCCTCATCAGAAACACCAGCAATGTGTTCTTTCACATATAAATTAATTCCATTATATGTCTCTTGTTCCAGTTTAAATATATCAATACACACAAGCGTTACCTCACCTCAATAGTTTGGTACTGCTGTGGAGTGTAACTTCGGGTCCCGACTGGAGCTATGGGTATGAAGCCTTGCAGCTGCGCGCTGTTCTTCATCAGGAAGGGGATGGAGTATTGTCCACTCTTGGAGGGGCTCAGGAGCACAGCTGCCCGGACACCCAGAGACTCCATGAACCTTGAAAGGAGGTCCACTCTGTTCTGATCGGTCTTCAAAGCCTCCGAATCCGGCGACTTTCCATAGCCTCCAAGAAGAATTTTGAAACATAACGGTAATATTTACAAAGCAGCTCACCTCACACTATGACAGAAAAAAGACTACATCCAGATTAGACATGTGAAAACATTTTCTGATTTTAAACCACAAGAGTGCACTATCAGCTCAGGAAACCAAAACCAGCTAAACTGACAAAACCTTAAAAAAATAATTAATGCTATTCACTATATAAAATAGCATCAGTGATCTGGTGGTATTTATTTCAGAATGAGAGTGTCAATTTACTCACCTGATACATTTAGACTCTTCAATTTTGATGATGTGATGAAAATTGTTTGCATGTAACTTGTGCAAAACATTATACAAACCGAGCTTATATACTGAAATTGTGATTTTTGTACGACTTTTTTTGGAGGAAAATCCAACTCAGTGTGCCTTTAAGTGATGTCAACAATACAGTCATAAGTGCTGATTATGTGCTATAATAAGTCTGAAGCTTACCTGGAAGGTCCATCGCTAAGGCCTGATAGCCATTAGTTGCCAGCAGGGCCATCGTACCGAGCTCTTCCCAGGTTTTGGATGTGTAGGCCTGGCCATGCAGAAGGACCACTTGCAGTCTGCACAGATAAATTATTTTGTTTTTTTCAGGGTTTTATCACAGGCAAGTAACTGCTCTAACCATCATCACTGTCCGGTTTGTTCACTCTGGCTGTGATTACAAGCAAAGACTACATTTTCTGCTCTGATCTGTCTGCTTACAGCTCACCTCGGCAGTATCTGTCGTCCCGCTCCATCAATAGGTAAAGCTTCTCTGAAGAACAGTGGAGGGTCCCCGGGCAGCTGTCCAGTGCGAATAGACACATTGATGGTTGGAAGCGGAGGAGGAGGAGTGGCACTCTGCCCCAGCCTTTGAGCTTCTAGAGACGGCTCCATGCTGCCCTGGCGAATGGACGGCAGCAGCAGGTACAGCAGTAACGTGGCCAGCAACACCAAGCCCAGAACAACGAGACGGTTCCGCAGGAAATTCATTTTGATGAGATGAACGATCTGGAAAAAAGTGGTTGACAGTGCGCAGTCTGAGAGCTCCTGATCATACAGTATTTCTAATTGTTTGACAGAGGAAAGACAATCCCATCCATTAGGACCATTGTGGTTCAGCCTGTGGCTTTGTCCTCTCAGTCTTTGGTTTCTATTATCCACGTACTCACTAACTGCATCACAACACGAGAACTCAAGCTTTGTTTACACTTATGTTGCCGCACCCCACATATTTGCCTTAAAGCTTTAGTGCTTAGCAAATAAGGTGCATCCTTCATGAAGGATGACAAATTAGTCCTTCAGCCTGGGGATCCTGGACCCCACTAGGGGTCGCCAAAGCCTCACACAGGGGTCACAAGGCCTCCTACGTGTTCTTTATTCTAAGGGGTAAGACAAAACTTTATTTATAAACGTACAGTAGGGGTACATCTCAGCACTTTATTCGTTTCTGTGAAGCAAACTACATTAAATTGTATTTTTTTTATGTTGAATATTATTTAACATATAAACAACAACAGGATATATGCATTGATATGACCATTGATATATTCTCTGGTAAACAGCCTTATCCTGCATTATAAGTAGCTCACAATATAAACAACAAACGAGTTTATAGAAGAACGGCCAAAAGTCAGGGAGAATAAAAACCCTGAATTTATAAAAAGGAAAAATTACGGAAAGAGAAAATATATAAAATTGTATACAGGCATTAAAGCAGCACAAAAACAACTGTGAGACTGAAAAGACGTCCAGCTTGAAAAGTGTACAAAGTATTGAATTCAAAATTAAACATATTTATTTTATTAAAATATAAAAAAAATATATGAATTTTGTGCCTGAAATAAGGCCAGAGACTTTAAGCAATTTGGTAATTGTATCAGTTGTTCTGTAGTGATTTTGATAAGCATTGGATATAATATGAAATGTCCAGTAAATGTCACTTAGTCAGGGGTCGCCAGTAAAGTCAATGATAGATAAAAAAAATTTAATTTAAAAGCTAAGGAAAAAGGTTCAAGCACAGACTTGCAATGATGCCTCCCTCGTGTTTGCACTATAAGGTTAGATAAGTGATAATGTAAACCAGGTGAGAGTGAACAGTTAGGATTGCAGCCAGTGAAACAAAGTGAATCAAGAAAACACCAAGAAATGTAATTAATTAAGAGACAGTTAACGCTCCAACATGAAGGAAGAAAATGATCAAGTATTATAGAGCAAAAACAATGTAAACTGAAGCACCCAAAACATGCAAATTAGCTAACATTAGCTCGACGAGTCGCTCCTCCACTAGCTAAATGTCTGTAGAGAAGGGATGCGGGAGGAGACTTAAAGGATGCAGCACAGGAGGAAAACATACCAACACAGAGGAGATGACTGCTGGACACGTTCACTGAGAGGTGGACGAGGCTGTCTGCTTTATCGTCATGTCTTCTTCATCGCTGCTTGTCAGTGAAATGTTGCAGAAAAGGCTTCGGGTCGACGCTGGTGGTAGCTAGCGTTTTCAAACTGAGAGGAGAAATCGTGAGCTTGACTCTAGCTACACATTGTTTTACTTTCGAGAAACTACCTGTAAATTCAGTAAATTCCGTGGATAGAAAATGTCCGACCAGTCATCGAGTAAAAACTGGATAGTAAAGGTCACACGAGAAAGTCGAGGAATGCATAGGAATTTAGATGAATGTCTCTTACACATAAACGGTTTAAACCGTCTGTTCCTCGCCGGAGCACATTACGAGCTGCACATAACAACACTAAGCTCCATGCGTCACTTCCGGCTGAAGGTACCCATCCAAATAAATAAAAATATATAAAATACATTAATGCAAAATACATACGTCTGAGAGGAAAATAATGAAATATATGAAATATATAAACAAATAAATCCCAAATATGTGGGGAAAATACAATTAAGAATATATTTAAAACAAAGACATCTACTATAATTAGTTTCTTTTAAAATGTGCAAATTATCCAGTTAGAACGAGTTGGATCTGGAAATTACTTTTTGTCACAAACACAATGAAACTTCTACACCAACAGTTAAATATTTCAACAACAACAACTCTTCTCAAAGAAGTTTATCTATTGATTTAAATAAAAGATACATTCGCAAAGGATGTAGTATCACTTTCATTTAACCAAACCTTTAATGTGTTGAATGCCACTTTAAGTATCTATATGGATATCCTGAACTACCGACTTCACACATGCACAGACATATAAACTGTATATGAATATTATTTATTATTTTATATCTACTTTGAATAGCTTTTATCTGTTTGTCTATCTTTGTTGAAAAGAAAGCACATCAGTATAAGTCATCAGAACATTTGATACAAATACAGCACGTCCCAGGTTTATTTTAAATATTTTTGCACAAAGACTAAACATGTATTGTATTGTATAGCCTCCAGAAAAAAACAAACAGAAAATACATTCAATCCTCTTTAAATAATTATTTTTTCTGTTATAAAAGGTGAATATGAAATGTTTTCAAATACAAAACCCTTTGATCTTTTTCAGATTTGGTTTAAAATATTCATATGAATAAGGGAAAAAATATATAATAAAAAAGAAAACAACAAAAATTTCACTTCTTATAAGAATCATCATGAGAAAAAGCCAGATCCACCTCAACAAAAAAGTAGTTAAAGTGCAGTATTTCAAAAATGTTTGCAGCATACATACAACTTTCTATTGCAATACTATTCCATTTGTTTTTAACAGGTTTAAGGTAGCTAAATACTTTTCTGAGCAGTGACATCCAGAATAGATACAGAAACTACTGTATAAATACAAAACTGCTCAGCTAACTTCAGTCTAGCAAATATAATTACCAGGCAATAAAATAATATGAAGATGTACCTACAGTAATTTCTATAAACAAAGTACCACTGGCAATGTACACAATAAAAAAGGATCAAACTGATTAGTGTGAATAGAGCCAAAGCAATAGGGCTGATACTGATATTTTAGAGTTAAAACTAAATCTGAAACTGTATAAGCCATTTTTTTCATAAACACAAACATGATCCCTTACATATTCAACAACTGTGGCTGAAGACATAATTTAAAAATAAACATATTTTTGGCATTAATGTCCTACAATTTCCAGTTACTCATCAGCCAACAGATTTTCCAATAACAGTTACACCTCGAACCCTCTTTAGTCTTCCATGATCAGCTGGACTCTCACTGTATGACTGTAAATGCTTCCTCTGTTTCAGTCTGTTTTCATGAGAATTAATTAAATTAGACAAATTAAAATAATAACTTGTTTTCACAGTCATATCCATGTAAATTAGTAGACACCATTTCCAAGTAAATAATACGTTTTCTCTACCGTCCGTCCACCCTCTCCTCCATATATACCGGTACACAGTTTCCTTGTTAATTCAATGAAAACTTGGAAGGCATATCGAGGTCATATTATTATAAAGCACTGTGCCCAGCAGAGGTCTGAGATCAACACTGGTGTAAAAACCTTAATAGTTAATTTATAAAGAAAGGCAACCATAAAAAAGAGCACTTCATCGCCCAGTTAAGGCACAAGTTTGAACTGAAACAGGTCCAGCCATGTTGTTTCTGTCAGCCAAAGATAACCAAAGAGATTTAAGGCTCGATTTCTCATAATTTATCATCTGGCATAATTAACTATTTACATTTAATTCATAAGGCTAACATAAATGCAGAATACTTAAGCTGTTTTGTTGCCATGTTGCGAAAAATACTGAATGCTCGCCATCAAATGTATGTTTCTTTGACTTTTTTGTTTAAGAGCCATGTTACATTATAAAAAATTGCAAATTAAAAACAGCAACTTTAAGGTTGAGCAGTTTTTCATAAGGCATTTCATCCTCTGTGGGAACAGTCCCACAGTTAGTCCATTTAGTGTGGAGTAATGGGGTACAGCATCTCCTAATCTGGAGGTCAGGGTCCGTATGGAGCATGACAAAGGCCTTTAATGGATCTGATTTTTGACATAATTTGAGATAAGTTAATAACCATTTACAAAACTGGATGGGCATTAGTTCCAGGAGGCTGTCCTGAGGTTCAAGCTCTGCCAGTGCAGCTAGTCACAGACATATTGCAGATAGCTGGGTTTGTGTGCTGGGATAAAAATAAATCTCCTGTCATACTGGGAGATCTCTGATGATTTGAATGACTACCTGCTGTTGTCAATGCATCAGCATCACTACAACACAGTAACTTGCCACCTTTGTGTTGGAAAATGTGCACTGTCCTTTTCAGGGCTGGCAGAAGCAGTGAATAGTTGGGGCTTCTCGGTTTCCTCACTGTAGCAGAAAGAGGAGTCCTAGTGGGAGTAAAAGGCACAGAGGCCAGGTCCCAAAGACAGAGGAGGCTCTATTCTGCCCGTTTTCTTTCTGAGCACAGGCCTCACCCCTGTACCCACTGTAGCACTGGCACTGGAAGTGTGTGCGGAAAAGAGCCAGCTCGGCTTGGCCAGGCTTGCCTGTAACCTTCAGCTGTCCACCCTGACTGGTGATGCTGTGTGTTGAGGGGCTGAGATGCAGGTAGGCGTCGTTGTCTGGTACTTTGCGCAGACAGCGGCCGTGGGATTTACACAGCATCTGACTGCACTGCTCTGCTGCTGTAGACACATTGAGGAGGTACCGGCCCAGCTCACCCTGAAGATATTCATTAAGGCTGGAGCAGCTGGCCTGCAGACAGAAAGGGAAAATTATGTTAAATCCAAATCACGGACACCTAGGCTATTCAGTACTAAGTAGGCAGAAAGGATATGACACTCACGCTGCTGCTGGCATAGGAGGCGTCACCCCAGAAGATTACACCTGCAGCTCCCAGTGCCACACTCTCACCAATGGTGGAGACCAGATCCATCTACAAAACATTTACACAAACACTTGTGTTAAAACATCTTCACTACTCTACCTTTTTGTAAGAAAGGTTTACTTAAGTTTACGCAGGGCTAAATGATGCTGTATACTTATATAATTTTTATTTCGTCAGTTTTTTAGTCGCCTAAAATACATTTTGCTGATGTCCCCAAACCACAGCAGGACATTGCTTAACTTCCATGACTGTCCTCCAGCTTACTTCTCCAAACTGAAGGCCTGCCAACCGCCATCCACTGTAGGTAATAGACAGACTATGAATAAGTACCTCATACAACTCCCCTTAAATAAATCTGAACTATCCCTTTAATGTTGGATAATTCAGGGATTTCATTGGCTGCTACCCATTGATTTATTATCCATTTTCCATCAGCAATAAGCGGTCTCCTGGCGACTACGTCTTCTCGTCCAGTGGTTAAATCATTCTAAACTTTTAGATGGCATGATGATGAGTTGTTGCTCTAACCAACTAACCTGAGTCAGGGGGGTCATCTGGTTGATGTAAGTAGGGCGGGTATAGACAAAGACAGGCCGTGCTAATCCATCCCCAGCAGAAGCCAGGCGCATCGCCTCCTTTACCCTGTTTCGGACAAAGAGGCGTCCATGATTCGTAGAGGCAAGTACAGGGCCGATGTATATAGACGGGAAGAACGCTGTACACTCCATCCACAGCCAGTTAAGTTGATCATTGCGGGCCATCTCCACATCAGGACAGCGCCCTGTGTAGTTCTTCAGGCCACTCCTGTAGTCATGGTTGTAACAATCTGGAAACAGGTAGAAGCCCCACAGTTGTTTGGGCCTCAAGCTCTTGGCAAGTTTCAGAGTATCCAGCATAAATTTGCGGGCTGATAGCTCAAAATCCTGCTGTGCAACTTTACCCACTTGTTCTGGGGTCCATGTTGGGTTCTTCTGGGCCACCATTTCACGGGATTTAACTCGATAAATATCTTTAATATCCCAGTTTCTGATCCACAATGGACGCCACTCCTCCCAGTCAATTACAGCCAATCCTTTTGCCTCTGTCTCACGTATATATTTTTGCACACCTTCAGGCATCTTTTTATAGTGCTGAGTGAGGCTGGCAAGCTGTGGAAGGCCTCCATTCACCGCAGTGCCACCACGCTCATAATAGGGATACAACCCAAGGCGCTCCTTATAGAAAATTGTGAGATTCTGTCGGACAAAGCCCTCATTGGGGGATGCCACAATGTCAAACTGGTCCAGAGACAAAGTTACGCGATGTCGCGGGGCACACTCCTGTGTTGGAGCATTCCAGGCGAGAAGAACTGGCTTCTGGGAATATAATGGCCATCTTGTCTGCTTTATATCTGCTGAACACAAGACTGTCAACGATGTTAACAGAGTCAGAAGCAACCAAGGCAGCTGGCCAGATGTGGTGAAGAGAGAGTGAAATCCAGCCTCCATGGTCGCTGCTCGCCTTCTCTCCTCTTTCTCTTGAGAAGAGAAATAAAGCAGTTTTGTTAAATTCAGCCAAAACAAAACAATTCCACATGTTACAAAGGTTGACCTGGGAATTGGACACTTTTCTATTGATGTCACCAATTCTAATTCAGTGAAAACAGGAAAACAGTAGGTCGGCTTCGAGGAAATATACAATATATTATAGTTTCAGGTGTAGTGAAACGGACATGATTTCAGGTAGAGTGAGCTTCAGTAAACATCTCGAAAATAAATACTGTTAGGAAACAGTACCTATAATATATCTAAGGCAAATTATAGCGACTGCTTTTTACAGATAATACCAAGTATGGTGAAAAGCAGTCAACTTCCCGTTTTATCAACGTTACATTCATCATTTTGCATTGGATATCAGTTGAGGCGAATATGTTTAAAGGTAATTGGAGCTAGGTTTAAAGCAAAGGAGTACATAAATACCAAAAAATAAACATATTTAACATCTGACAGTACATTTAAGTTCCCTCGGACTACTTTTAACTTCTTCCGTACACGAACTCAGTTAACGTAAGTTGGCCAAATTAGCTCAAAGTTTCATTGAAACTGACAACCGTGCTAACTTAGCTAACGTGTTGTTTCTACTTCCTGTCCAGTCTGACCTGTTCTGCTGAAGCTGAGGACTGGGGCTGATTCCACTCATGTAACCGTCAGATAAATTGCTTTTCCAGCGCCCTGCCATGTGAAATTTAGTCAGTCTGTTCAATCCATGTTGATGATTGACAAATCTGCCAGCTAAGGCTAACAGAGAAACGGCAGCAGCGCTGGTAATGACGGGTAAACGTTGAGCAACAACAGCTCAGTGCATCTAGTACCTGAATGGGGGGGATGTAATTTTACGATGGATGTAATTTGTGTTCATATGCCACACTTACTAATAGAGCATGTGGTTTAAATGTAAAAGCAATATTATATTACACTTCAGCATAATTAGGACCTTGTTCGGCATTATTTTGAAGGTAAAATCACATTCCGGTGCCGCTCCCCCCCTTAAATAAAGACCAAAGTAGTCTGTTCTTCAAATTATGCTCTGAATTATGGACCGTAGAGGCAAGTTTCATTGATAAGGCACATTTGGTTATTGTATTGTGATATTTTTTATTTTTTTAACGTTTTTACTATTTTTCAAGCTTATTTTAGCTACGTTTAAATTGAAACAGAATAAAAAAGTTACAATCTAACCAGCATAGAGCACAGATATGGTCAGGTTCTTTTGTTTCTTTTTTATACAGTGGAATTAAGCAAAAGCAGATGGAGCATTTTAAAGAATTCCAAGTTAAATGTATTATATTTGCATTTTCCGTGCACTAGTATTTCATTGCCTGAATTAATCTGAAGATCATTTGGCTACTTAAAGAAGATTTAGACTGAGACCCATGTGAAAACAAACGTAAACCCTCCAGAATTTACGTACATTTATATTCTGTTTAAACTGTTTTATAAAGCCTTACTAGGAAGTTGGTTTAGAACAGTTGTTTTGTAACCTAAATTCAATTAAACCGCAGTATTTTCTGTAGCAACAGCAAACCATACGAGTATGTAAAGTGACTTTTGCAATATTTTTGGAATGCTCCGCGAACCGCGATGTGGGTCTTTTTGACCAAAGGCTCATATGGGTCATTATGGGTTCTTGTTTCAGCAGGTTCAAGTGATGTTGACTATGGTCAGAGGCAGTGCATACAAGACAGGTGCTTTAACCATGTAGCAATAATGACATTTAGGTATTAGGACATGATGATCTCCTGTTACCTGCAGCAGTCACTCATTTAGGCAATACTGCTGTGAGTCATATTACACAAAATTCACTGGCACACAATTTGGGAACCATTGCTTTAGACCATCACTAACACATGCTCGAGACTACTTGCT
>CAFUXE010001205.1:167216-181719 GCA_903364295.1 Serranus cabrilla | reverse complement strand
GAAAAAGCAAAGACTTGTGTCGAGCAAAATCATTTCATGGAAGCAATAAAGTGGAGTGGATTTTGGCACAGCCCTCTTTATCCTCTTAAGAGAACAATATCACAGACAGCTTTGTGGAAAACCCTTTCCCATGGAGGCTGCATTATACCCTTCATTTCTCTCCTACCATCACACAGCCCTCATCACACATACACACACTTCATCTCCCGACAATGGCTTGCAATTTCCTATACAGGGGGCTGATTTCACCACAGGTGGAGGTCAGGAGTATTATTTCCACCACACGGGTGAACAGGCCCCGTCAGTTCATTTTAGTATTTACAACCTTTGCCAAAGAGCCGAATTATGTTGGTTATTAGAAAAATACCTCTGATAAGCTTGTCCAGTAATTGTTATATAAAGACACATTTTAATGCAGATAAAGAGATTTCCTCCTCTAACTTCCTTTATCTTGTAAAAATGTCAGTTTTACTCAGAACATGTTGTGTATGAGGATTTTAGACCCTTAAATCCCCTCATTTAGATTCTTAAAGTATTTCCCCCTAACTTCTAACTTCCCAGATCTCAGGATGGTTCCTCAGCCTGGCCTCCACAAAATTACATTCCCATACAGCATTATCAGCTACGTCTGGAAGGGAAACGTATTTTGTCATGGATTATGTTTTTGGTGCATCACAAATACGTAACTAATCAGAGTCCCCAAGGCTGCATATGGATGCTTTTGGAGTAATGGATGAGTCAAACAAACAAAAGACTTCCACCCAGGAGGCGAGAGCCCGTCTAATTTAACTGTTTACCTATTTTATTGGCCATATCAACAAACATATCATCATCTATAGGTATCTTGTACAAAAAGATAGGAAAGCTTTTTTTCACATGTAATGCACAAAACAATGCTTGAGGTGTTTTATGAAAAAAAGCTATTTTTTTTTTTTTTTCTTATTTATTGGTGAGCAATTGAGTGATACTAGTACTAATATTCATTCAGCTATTTATTTCTATTTATGTCTATACCATGTGTATCTTTTCAGGTGCAAAATATGACCCTCCAGGAGTTTATACAGGTGATGGTTATTAAAATGTGTCCATGGATTTTTGTTCCCCTTCTATATTGAAAGGTAAATGCACTTAAATATGCTGTTCAATTATAATGTATTAACATAAAAAGGACTATGACACAGTTTAGCATTTGATACTGTAATTAAAAAACAGTTATAATAAATTAAAAGTGAAACATAGTATGCCAAAGCAGCAAACAAAACAACAGGATCTCTTACTAGACTCACTGCTGCTGTGTACACATGTGGCTCTGAGGTCGTTGAAGCCAGTCCATCCAACATTATCATATGACAATAATCCACTTCAGATTTTGTGGGCCACTGATTGTCAACTCCCTAGGCTATTACTGATGAGCAGATCTTGTTTCATGCATAATAAAGCAAGTCATGACAGTGTCAAAAAAAAACAAAAGTGTGCACTTAAAACGTTCCCACTCTAGATATGACCGTGACAGAGGGAAGATCTGGCTCCATTCTCCTCAAACTCCTAGAGTTCAATGAATCATACCAGAAAACAATCTGCAGCAATAAAGACTCACATTTCGTCCCGTGTCTGCACACACATTCACACTTACATGCACACAAACCAGGATCTGTAAACTGAGTAGGTTTTGCCGACTTGGCATCCTTCACAATCTCCATTGGTGACCTATTCTGTGTCTAACTGCACACAAGCCAAAACAGACCACATGCAGAGGCTCAGCACACATCGCAGCAGCCTGTCCACATAAGGGCATCAAATATATCGAGAGATCATGTTATTTTAAAAGGTGGTTCAGGCTTCCAGCTGTAGGGGAAGCCACAGGACGGAGTTGACACAGTGGCAAGTCCGAGACACTGCTCAGACATCATCAGGCTTCACAGAGGACAACTGGGAAATCTACATGGATGCAAGGGATGTCCAGCTTTATAATTCCCTGGAAGGACACAAAAGAGATTAAAATTATTTGGACTGATAATACAAAGAGCAGCTGTGAGTGAGCAAAGCCCTATGAGGGATTATCACGTCCTCACCTGAGGTGTTAGGTTCTTTTGAATCCTCTTCAGCTTGGCTTTTTTACGTCCATTTTTTGTCACAATTGTCTCTTCATAAAACTCATGGGCCAAGTCGCCGTCTTCATCAAAGTACATAGAGCTGCAGTAGAGGGGCGAAATTAGTTATCCACTATTGTTGATAATATAACAAGATACACTATGAATATTACAAGAGCAATTCTCATCAGTGTTTTTTAATTACACAAAGTGACATGAATATCATATAATATTTCCAGATGTACTGAATTTAGGGTAATACAAAGTCATTCATTAGCAGAGTTTCCATAAAAATATTTTAATGGATTTTAAAGTATTACAGTAAAAAAGCTTTATGGAAATTCAGTTAAAATTTCTGAATTTTGCTAAAAGGTTTTTATGCCCACTTGAGGTTTTTTCAATGTTCTGACATATTGAACATTTAACTCACATAATTGATAAGCTCTTTCTGCTCTTGGCGTCTGCCCTGGTAATATATTAATTTATAATTGCCTCTGGAGAGCATGAAATGTGACCAATACTAGCTGGAAGAACAATAAAAACCTGCCCAATTGAAGCAATTTCCTGAAGACCGTAAGTGGCTGTACAGTATGCACTGCCAAACAGGAACTGAGCGATGCCATTACATCAATATTTACTTATTTTTCTGTGGAGCATTCTGGACGCAAAAGGGAAAAGGCACTAATCTAAAAAACTGTTGTCAAGAAAAAAAAAGTCTGCTTTTATACAGAACAAAGACGAATATCAATACAAGTTTCTATGTTGTAAGGCAACATGATAACTGAAGCACATCAGTGAATTAGTTAATCAGTGTATGAAGGTGACATACTGCTGAGGCTTTATTTACCTTCGTCTAGTAAACACGAAAGGTGTTGCACCCGGGAAACTTCGACCCCTCGACATTGACTGTTCATTTCCATCTTTGGTCGGATCGTCCGTACTACCTGAGCCAGAAAAAGGCCAAAATCCTTTGGATTTGGAGCCGCTGCCACCCATCTTCAGCTGCAGCACATTATTTTCTCGGGTCACAGGACTGCCAGCGGTGTTACAGTGTTACTGTACCAGATGAAAAGTGACCTTCAGAGCATAAAACCTATGAAAAGTGAAAAGGGACACATAAGGGGGGAGACAGACATTGTCAAGCAATATATTATAACACAAGCCAAATAAACCAATCAACCACGAAATAAGAGCAGGACAGAGCACTTCAGATGCTCTTTTGTGCGTGCTGACACACACACACTGTATTCATTCACTTTAATGCCACTTTCATATACTTTTGCACTACTAGTCTTGGCATACCACTAGTGGATGTGTGTTTGTTGTTCATTTATGTTTTATAGTACTCCTTTTGTTTGTATTTTATACTATTTATTTTTACTTTTTTAATCTGTAATCTATTTTAATATTCTTTTCTATTTTTTGTATCTTAATCTGTTTACTCTGTACTTGTGCTGCTGCAACACCTGAATATGCCCCCTCAGGATCAATAAAGGAATATCTTATCTAAAACAATTAACATCCCATTTTTCAGCTGATGCTGGAAACCAAGCTTTCTGTGGAAAAAAAGATATAACACTGACAGAGACAATAACTCTACCTTAAATAGGAAAAGAAAACAAATATGCCATACTAAGCTGCAACACCTATGCATATGCATTTACAGCCAGTGCAATTTTAAGGTAAATATTTGGTTAAAGAAATATTTGGTTACAGATCTCGATTTATGAACATCAGCAGATTGGTTTTATGTCCTAACAGTCGTCATTCACATTTTCACAATCTTCTTTAAAAAGACAGGCTACATGGTAGCAAGTGTGAAATGCCATATTTTTCTGGAATGTACCACACTAAGGCCATGTGGTCAAATCTTCGATTTCTCGATTCTGCTTTTGAATCCAATAGTGAAAAATTATTAAGACACAATGACAGATTATGGGTTTAGAATTTAAATCGTGACACCCCTACTGTAGATGCAAATATATATATTACCTAAAGCTAACATAGATATACTTACTACTTAAAATAAAGGACACATAGAAGTCAATCCCCAGACTGATGTGGAGCTAGGTTTTGAGCCTTAATGTGTATATGTCAGACTATAGCAAGCATGTCAGTTCAGCCAGTCAATGCAACATTATATATAACGTTATATATATTGCAATGCAAAACAAAGCCTGGCAACATCGCAGACCACCACCCTCCTATGCTAACGTTAGTCAGCTGTACTTGGGACTCAAGAAAGCTAGGTACCATTAGCATAGGTTATCTGGACAGGACGACTCGGCTAACGGTAGCGAGCATTGACCGACATCACCATTAGAAAACTAGTCCCAAGTGCAGCGTTTGTTACAGTGACTGTTATGTCATTTTCTGTCCTGGCTGCTGACATTACCACAGTTAGGTTAGCACTGTGTTGCTAGCATTAGCCAGGTCAACATGTTTGTCTGCTTTACAAAATAACGCTTACTGTCGCTGCCAAAAGCTAACGTTAGCTGGTTTGATAACTGACGGCAGTCGCCTCTGCTTCGCTGGTTAAAAACATACCTAAAGTAGGATTTGATGTGTTCGCCGGTATGAAATATTCTTTGATGAATTTGTCTCGGTGGTTTGAGAAATCTACAACTGTTTCAAGATAGCACACAGTGCTAACGACGCTAGTTGTTTATGCTGATGCTAACTAACGTTACACGTTCTTCTTCTCCGTCTTTTCTCTGCAGACAGGTGAGGGGTTATGGTGAGCTAGCGCCACCACATGGACAAGAGTGGGGAATTGTAAAACAGCATTTTAGCAGACAGAAGCTAAAATGTGCTGAACAGTGTGAAAATGTACTCCTATTTACTCAATAGCAGTATCATAATCCAATGTATTACAAAATATTGTAATTTTATTTTTTATTACTTCAAAATCAAACAATATACACATTCATTATGTTATAAATATTATGCATTTTATGGGGAAAAAAAGAGTTGACAGAGAGTTCTACAAATATTGTGTTTCCTCTTTATCTCAAAACATTTTCAATGCACATAAAATTCACTTTGCATATTCAGCATTGACAGTTGGTCAAATCAAATAAAAACAGTATTGGTGTGTGCTGTGTGTATTCTGAAACTGTGGGAGGGATGCTGTTTGTTTTATAATCATAGGCCAGATGTAGGAATTTGCTCTGGTTCAAACACTCCAGCATTTAAAACGATTAATTCATCATTAAAAAACAAAAACGCATATCAGCGAAGTCACCATTAATATAACTGGCAAGCAATCCTTGAAAAGTTTACTACAGCCTATTCTAAAAGTGAAGTGGAGGCTATTGCCACAGCATATAAATGCCTGTTGGTTTAAATGAGTTTTTCATCTGTAACATATGACCGTAATGTATAGATGCCCACATACTTTAATCCACAATGTACTTTGGCTTGGCTCACCACACTAGCATGTGGACTACCAGTAAACACAAACTAAGTACTTAATGTATAATTTAAACAATGACATCAAAATGACCCATGATTTATTTTCATCAATTTATTAGATAGTTAGAATATAAACACATTACTTCACATTTTGACTCGCCCAAATCCATTTCACAGGTTCATTAAAGTGCCAAAATTTAAAAACAGCTTCACAGAATAAAAATGAAACTAAATATCACATGATAAGTGACCAGAAATACTAACAATGTGTTTTTAATACCACTATAAATAATCCAGTCAAGCAGCATGTTTTTTCAAGAAAGAACTGCACCCAATTAAGTCCTAGGCAATCTGTTATTCCCCCTTCCAGTGGCTATGTCAGAACGAAAATTAGCAAGGTCTCAGCCTTGTATAGGTCATTGTCTGAGCTCTTTCCTTCCCTTTATCTTTGCTAAACAACAATCGTAAGAGGCAGTAAGTTCTCCTTCATGTTCAGATGTAAAGATCACTTGAATCGTTCAGCATCAACCAGGAGTATTAATCCTTGCCATAGCCTGCTTCATTGTGTCCCGAGCCAGAGAGTAGCGCCTCACAATCTGCCGCACGTGCTCTTCTTCCTCACGCTTCAGGATTCGCAGAAAGTTGCACAACTCTGGAAAACTAAATGCATCCCACTATGGAGGAGATAAAGTTCACATTAGAATCTGCTGTATGCTGAGTGCATATAATGGCCATTACAGCATTATATGTGCACGTTTATTACATTAATTCATTCTCAGAGACAAATGGAAACTTACGTTTACTTCCCCTGTCTCGTTTTCTTTCAAAACCAGACTCAGGACTTTTTCACTGGGGCCAGCACACAGGCGCAGGTAGAGGGGGCGCTCTTCATCAGACAGCTTACGCATGTACACTAAAGGAAATAAAACTCAGCTCTTTAGAACTTAATAATTGGTTCTGTTTTGTTTTACAGTACAACATTACACTCCCCCCAGAACAATATAATATGTTGTTTGTAAAACACCTTATTTGGAACCATAATTACATGTATTGTTAGGTGGGGCCCTCTAGTGGCCATATTAGTTATGACAGAAACCAAAGTGGAAGTGAGGCTGCAGAATATAAAGAATGACAAGGTCCACGTGGGCGGGTGGGAAGGATGGTGAATAGCTAACACAGAAAATCCTTTTTCTATTCAGACCTACTTTTTCTAATCCAAGGTGTTTTTATCAGGGCATAGGGCTGCTGAGCAATTAGTTTTGGTGTTTAAACTCATCCAAACTGTAACAGTTTGACAATGTTGTGTTTAAAACAGCAATCATCACGGTTAGGTAAGAGGATGTTTTGATCTCCTGCTATCAGTATGGTCTTATTACAGGATGGGAACAAACAACATATGTGGCTGTTTGGTTTGGAGGACTCATTGTAACGCTGTATTATTGAGGATTCTACCTTGGCTTTGTTTCTCAGTGCGTTCAAACAGGGCGAACTTGGCCGGGTTGTCCACCACGGTGAACTTGTTGAGCAGCGCCTCGATGACTTCTCGCACACGTGTTCGGGAGCTTATATGCAGGTGCTTGGCAGCGTCTTTGGGGAGGTAGAAAGATGTCCGCCGTTTCATCCGTCTGCCCTGCAGATCTTCCTCCTCTGTCGAACACGGGCTCTGAGGCGGAGGGAGCGAGATGGGACGGACTAACTGAAAGTGGACCTTGATGAACCCAGTGTAGGACCCGTCTTTGTTCTGCAAGGAAGAGAGATATATAATGTAAGGAAACAGAGAATATACCGGGGAGTCCTTCATGTATGTCCCTTAAAATAAATTATCATAGCCTTTTTCTTTTTATACCCTTCTAAAGTCTATGTTATGTGAAAGAACAACACAAGAAAAATGTATTAGAAAGATATTAATTGGTCTGTCCTCAACCAAAAACATTTTTAGTCGACGGATCTGTAAAATGTAGTTTCTCCACAAAGAATCTTGCAAAACAAAACACTTTAAATCTTGTGTTTACCAGAGAGGTGATCATAAGTTTCTTGGAAATCAGTCATTCAGCATGAAAACGCATTAAAAACATGACTAATTGACTTGACAAATGTTAGTCAATTAAGACCAAAATGAACAATTGCCATACACTATAATGGCATCATGCTCATTTAAATTCTTTGAGAACCACTGCTCTAAAACAACTGAAATGCAGTTCAAGTACACATTTGTGCATGAATTGAATGTTCAGAGAAAAAAGGTTTATTAGGGACTCACAACCACCATGTAGAGATTGCTGTTGATCTGTGAATTATACTCCTTAACCTTCTGTTGAATCTCACCAGCACTCAGCTCCTGCTTGCCCACATCGATCTGCTCATCCTGAAAGGAAAAGAGCAGCAAGTAGGCCACATGATGTCAGCAGAAAGCTTAGTGTGGAGGATTAAGAGAAAGTGACACAGATGAACAGATTCATGGGGGAAAAAAAGTTCAGCCAATTTCTGTCTGTGGTTCGAGAATAAAGACATGAATAGTATTATATTAGTAACAGAAAGTGAAAACAGTTTTGCACCAACAGAACTAATGAATTATACCACAAACTCACCGCTGATCTTCTGCACTTGTGAAAGAAAGACGTATACGCAGTAAAATACAGTTCCAGCTCTGAGCTGTTATCCTCCGGGCTGTAGAGCGCGTCGCTGGCTGTGTTCCCCCACGTCATCTCTAAAGTTCAGCTGGACTTCATAAGATTATTGTCGTCACCAAAAGACTAAATTCTAGAGTCGTATGTTTGGAGCTTTCTTCTGCCTCTCTCCTCTATATGAGGAGTTCTGATTCTACCATCAGCTCTTTTGACCTCTGCATTTCCATAAGCTCCTCCCCGACAATAAAACCACAGAGATGTCTGAACAGACGCTCCCAGGGGAGATCTGCTACAATTATCCTGAGAGCAAAACTCTCACTCAGTGTGATTGTTGATGCATGTGCACATGTTAACACTTTCCACATACAACTGAACATATCATGGCTCCATCAATAGCTGCTCTGCTACACCTCCATGCTGTGTTAAAACATCTAGTCTAGTGGGAAAATATCTTAGGGAAATCACGATAAATCATCTTTTCAAAAGCTTTCAGTCAGACGAGCTTAAACAGGAATCTTTGCAAACTCAATAAAGCCTGATTAAAACTGAGAAATATCTGAATCTGTCATTTCAAGTTATGGAACGGCAGAATACTTGGATCCTCAAAAGGCTTAATGGAAGCTTATCAAAGTTGTGATGAGCACAATTAAAAATGACAGAAAACAAATATATTTAAAAGCAGATCCTGGTTATTGCTGGCCTAAAGGAATCTTAATCATATTAATATAGTCTAAGTAAGCTAAAAAACAGTGAACAATCCTTTATTTCTCTGATAACTTGTGCTCGTTTCTAGATGTTTTTATGTGTGTGGGGTTCTGGAATAAAGGCAGCTGTTTTATTGTGTAAGTTGTTAAGTTACCCCCTCCTCCCGGCTCTCTCCTAAATGACTTTCTGCATAGATGCATTGACAACGAGGAGGCAATAAAAGCAGCATCTCTGAGGACATATGGCACAGGGACACTCAGTGGACAGCAGTGGACAATCTGGTCGTGTCCATCTGCTTTGACCTTAACAACTAAAACTACCCAGTGAAGTCCATCCCTTTATGTTTGATGTGTTAAAGTCACAGTCTGCGCCTCACATTCCCCTACAATAAGTTAGATTTTACAGCGGCCATGTCATCAGATTTTGTTTATATTGCTTGATTTAGTTTGACATGTGTGGGGATGTGTTGTATTTGTTCATTCACTTTCATCATGTTCTTGCTCGTTTGTAGTGTTTTGTAAGCCCATGTGAGCTGGGCGACTTTTTGGTGCATGGCGCTTTGAATGATAAATGATAAATGTACCACTGATAAATATGTAATTGTAGCTTTGTTCCTCACCACATTTGTGTCCGTCTCGATGGAGTCGCCGGAGAAATCTTCCTCATCTGCTAACAAACTTCCATCTGTGCTGCAGTCCAGCTGGATGAATGGACGACAGCGGTAGTGACAAGTGTAACTGCAGTCTGAGAGAGAGAGGGAGAGAGAGAGAGAGAGAGAGAGAGAGTCAGGCTCAGTCGTGCTTTGGTTAGCAGTCTTGATGTGTCGAGGCCTCTGCTGTGGATTTTGTTCAGTAATCTGCCTCTGTGCTGAAAAGCATCACCCGAAACACTCTAACCTAGATGCATTATCATGAAAGCAACATGCAAAACTGTTTGAATTTGCAAAATAAAACTCTACTATTTTCTATTTTTATATTCTGAGCATTTGAAGGGAAATTCTGCCTAAGAAAATAAACCAAAACATCTCCCAAGTGCTGGAGATATCGCAGCAGAGACATCTGTCTTCTCTTGAATATAATGGGACTATATGGGACGTCTCTTGTAACTTTAACACTAATGTCTCTTTCCAGAAATTGTGACCCGGTTCCTCAAGCTAATCCACAGACCTTCTTGTGAGCAGTTTAGTGAGGAAATTTACTAGAATAAAAATAGTTCCTTGATTAAAAACGGCTCACAACAAGGTCTGTGGATTAGCTTGAGTAACCAGGTCACCATTTCTGATGTTAAGGTTTTTCAAATGTAATTTTTTTGTAGCTTTGAGCATCACGTGTGGAGGGCCATGTAGTTCCTTTATATGTTAGAGAGGACAGATATCTCCAACACCCACACAAAACAATCCAGGCTGAGAAACAAAACTACAGGTAAGATTTTTTTTTTTCATTTGGGGGTAAACCGACCCGTTATTTCTTTGTTGAACAGGCCAGAAATGCCTGAAGTCAGAAATATATTCCCAGGAACTATCTGCACCAACGTGAAGCTTGCCAGAGCTTCCTACAGATTAGGACAAACTCTGCGATTAAGTTTCTCAAGAATGGAAAAACAACAAGAGCATCCTGCATCCTGGCTGAGATACTGGAAGTGAAAAGAGAGGCACAGCTCTGAGAGCTGAGGATGGACATCACTTACAACAGAGTTATGGAGCTACAAACAGAACGCAAAGAAGAAGGTTCCTGTTAATATATATAATTTTTCTCAATACTTTCCAAACTGTTTGTGGCTCTCAGCACCAAACCCATTTATTTCTACAACACACTTAAATCTTTAAATAGAAGTCTTAACATAAACTTTCATTTAAAAATATGGTTAAATAAATTACAGCTGTATGGTGCAGTTTCTAGCAAACAGGAGTAAAGAGTAAGTTTGTTGGGAACTATTTTCAGCAGTGGATTAATACACATTTTCTGACAGTCAATGTGAGCCTAATATAAAATATATATTACAGCACCCATGTTGATGGTATTAAAGAAATGTACCGCTTAGTAAAATATTTTGGCTCATGGGAGCACTTTTAACGGTCCCAAATTAGAAAAAGTAAGATTTCCAGATGTCTTTGTTGCTTGTAAAAAGCGCTGCTACAGTCATTTCCCCAGCTGCAATGATGGTGCAGAGACACAGATGTATAAACAAACAAACAACAGAACAGATGGGTATGGATTTAGACAAAAAGTATGAGAAAAATAATGTGTTTTTTGAACATTAAAGTCTGTAACTTTGTTTCTAGTAGAAACCTCTGAGATGAGCATAATATGATCCATTTAATAGTTTCTGGATAACAACAGAGGTATGAGGCACGGAGGAAAAATAAAGATTACCAATAAATTCATACAAGCAGATGATACTCACTGACACAGCGTAGACTTTGCTTATAAAGACCCCAGATGAATTCTCCGCACAGGTCACACCAGGTGAGGTGTGTGTAACTGTAGGGCTGGAAGTCATGTCCCACTGCAGCCTCTCCCGGCTCACGGCAGGGGGCCTCGATGCTGACGCTGCCTCCAACCAGACGGACGACATGGTACTGGCCTGGGTGACCCGGTTGGTTTACAGGTGGCGCGGCTGTGCGGGCAGCAGGAGCAGCCAGCTCAATGGGATCACTCACACTGAGGTCCTTCAGCTCAATCAGCTCACATTTAGACATCCTGTCCCTGGTGCAGACTGGGACATGTCACGGTGCTGCCCATGAGCTGGTAAGGATCCAACACCCACAGGAGACTGCATCAGTATGTGCACCTCTGCATCCTCAATTAGGAGTATTTGGGGGTTTTTTTTATTCAGGCCAGAGGAATGTGTTGTGCAGAGGAACAGGGGGCCACGTCCAAGTCCTTATAGGAGCTGCAAGACAGTTTTAAGTCAACATAATGAATGCATGTATAGGCCAGTTACACATAAAACAACCTGACACATTAGAATCAGTTTCAGTTCAGGCAATAACATTCATATGGGCTTTGCAAATGGAAAAACAAGAGATTAACCTTTGTTATGTGAAGCCTGGATTCATATGATTATAATGAAATCGGGGACAAGATGACGATGCTATAATCCTGAAATCCTGGGACTCAAACTGTTTTTCTGTGTGACACGGAAAAAAATGCTATTTAATTTGTAATCATTATCATTAATCTATCATCTCAGGAAATAAAAACATTTAATAAAAAAAACAACAGCCATATTGTTATGTTTTTTAACGTACTGTGTGTAGTATCGTGTATGACAGTAGAGTGTGTGACACACAGTGGAGGAATGTTTACTCATTTACAGTACAAACTGAAGGTACTTGTAATTTACTGGGGTATTTACATGTTATGCTATTCTATACCTCTTCTCCACTAGATATGCAAAGATTAGGTCATTTATCAGCCAATTAACAGAAAAATAATAATAATAATATTACCAACTATTTTAATAAATGAGTAGTCATTTAATAAAGTAAGTTATTTTTCATGTAAAAATGGCAGAAAATGCTTTTTTTCAGCCTCTCAAATATGGAGATTTCCTGCTTTTCTCTGTTTTATATAATATTAAACTGAAAATCTTTAGGCTTTGGAAAAAAAGGTATTTAAAGACATAAACTTGGGAAACCAGGAGGAACATTTTTCACTATTTTCTATCATTTTATAGACCATTTTTTACAATTTAACTGAGAAAACAATCGGCAGATTAATCAATGATATAATAATCTTTGGTCAGAGCCATTTTCTCCCGTGTATTTTAAGAATAAACTACATACATTTCTTCCTGTGTTTACTAATCAGCTACAGTAACGATGCAGATTAAGAAAAACACATTAATAAAAAAAAACACGTGATCATTTTATAGAATATGAAGCATTATTTTGGATTAAACTTTGCAGAAGTACAATCAGCTTTACAACAACAACAACACAAACATGCCATTTAAATGTTGATGAATCAGTGATAATAACCAAATGATAAAACTTATAATAATATAACAGTGACAGGAGTCTTACTGCTGCATAGTGAGTGAGATAATCAGTACATTTGTACTTGTTCCTGGACTTTTACTAGAAATAAAGTATTATACCTTGTGCTATTACTTTAACTGAGGTAAAGAATCTGAATACTTCTTCAACACCTCATGACAGATAGTAGCTGCAGGCAGGAATTGCTAGAATGCACACACCCATTTCTGCACTGTAGAGCTGCATTCCTTCCTTCTGGACTGACGCTGGGAAGAATGAGTGTAAAAATGTTGACAGGTGCATCAGAAACTTTCATTAGTTTCTCTGTGAAACTGAACTGTGACTTGCATATGAACAACCCGGGGCTCTTTCTGCCAAGTGGGTCACCACACGGTGCAATTATCCACACAGGGCAACAAGAGCACATTGTAACCCGGAGCATCCGGGCACATTCTGCTCCTTTTTTCATCAAGTACTTCCATGTGAAACTAAGCATGCATGTCTTCATCTAAAAGTTGATATTACTCTAATGAATTCTTCATTTGTTGCAAAGTGCAGCTCTGTCTGTAGCGGGACAGCCCGGTCTAATCCTGTCTGAAACGGGACGACAAACTCTCCGGAGTGACAGCAGAAGCAATTTTGGGCTTTTTCTGACAGACACACCGTTAAAAAAATGACCTTACCTCGTTTAACTCGTCACCGCCACTTATCGCAGAGGAGATTTGCAGAGTGAAGGCAGTTTGTCGTTTGCATTAACGCCGAATCGTCCCTCGTCCGTCGCACGCACTTCAGTTTGCGCATGCACATTGTGAGTGAGGGATTACCGTCTAATCCCAAATGAGAACTAAACCATCGTGAGGGAGGCTCCACACAGGAAAATCCTCTGTTGTCTCACTACAGACACACTACTGTATGTGCACAGTGATGGAGCGGTTAATAGAGGAAGTGTACAGCATGCAGTCCATGCTTTTTTTTTGTAACAAGGAACCCTTTATTAAGTATTTATAAATTATGACTCATAGCTTTTAAAAAAAGTAAAAAGTAAAATAAAAAAAAAGTAAAAAACAAAACAAAAACAACCTTCTAATGGTTTTAAGATCAGATCAAACTATTAATAAAACAATTTATATTTTATTAACATTTATACCTTCAGGAGTTATTGCAACTGAGCATTTGTTTATGCATTAAAAATAAAACATCATGAAAATGGGGATTTTTCCCAACCTGGCAACATTTGCTATTTTTATTAGTTTAAAAAGTATTCGTAATTTACTTCAATGTTTACAGCAATAAGTTGCAGTGTAGAATCTTTTTGCAAAAGATTTCTTATTTGAAAGAGAGCCCACTTTTTTCCTTTTTTAAAACTAAATTTGGTTTAGGTCTTGTTATAAATTTAAACTGGCTGGAAGATAAACTTCATTTAGCGTCAAAGAAGTTAAAGTTGAACACAAATCCATGCCCAAATGAAATTATTTTTTAGCCTAACTAAGGTAAAAATGACATTGGCTCCATAATTTAAAGACTTTTATCAAAAACTTGAATGTGATAAATTAGTATAGTCAGTGCTTTGATGTCAACATGAATGACACTATTGATCACTCTGAATCAGAAAGAGTCACTTCTCTCAAATGATGGATATTTCAGTTTGGAATGAATAGACTGTTTAATGTTTAATTGAGGGCCATTTG
>CAFUXE010001205.1:136543-166766 GCA_903364295.1 Serranus cabrilla | reverse complement strand
ATTATTACTTCAATCAGTAAATTAATAAAATACTTCTTCCACCATTAAAGGTCAATAAATTGATAGAATGAAAATTGGATGCTCCAAAAGTCTCATATAGACCCACAATATGAGACGTAGGATTTATAATATTTACTATGTTTATGTAATTTTTAGTGCCACCATCTGGACAACACAAATGCCTGAGTTATGAGTATGGGTCACAACAGGAACCCACATGGAAAGTCTGGCTCCTCTGGAAAAAAAAAATAAACAATGAAGCAAACAAAGAAACACACAATGAACATAAACACAGCATCAGCGCTGTCAGTCTATAATTAGTCTTCATGTTTATATGCTTAAGCATTAAGAAACCATATGGCACTGTGTTTGGTGGGCCTAATTTGTCTATAATAGGCCTATAATGTGTGTGAAAGACAGACAGAGCAAAACAAATGAGAGGGATGTACTGAATGAACATGTTGTTTTCCTGCTCTGTGTGCACAGTGTGTGGAGAGTCACAAGCTCACGAGGGAGAAATTGGAGCACAACAGCATGAGGACGGAACATGTGGACTGAGTGGTATGAGTCCGAGACATCACATCCTCAACCAGCTCAACACACACCATGTACAACTGTTTTCACACTCAGTGGTACTTCTACTACAACTTTTAGAGTAGTTTGACAGAATCAACCATTTGAAAGACATTACAACTAATGGGTACAACTTTAAATTTAAAATTATGTCTGCAGCTCCGGGCTTTATACAAGCAGGAAAAATTGTGTTTTCCTTAATTGCACGTGGGGAGTCTTTCTTGGAGGCATCCACGTCAGCCAGGAGCAGCTGCGTCAAGTTCACCTGAATGAACCTGAAGACATCCGGGCTTTCCGATTTCAGAATAAAAGCATACAAGGTTTGGAAAGAGCTATTTGTATTCAATGAAACTCTGTAGAAGAGGCTACAACACAGTCCTCAGATGAGGTCTAATCACATAATGTATATTTATAGACTGAAGCAAAAACCTATGTGGGTAGATTATGGGTGGGTTGTGTCTTTAAGGTGTAACAGGCAACACTTTGCTGACTTAACCCGTGATCAGCCTTTGAGGCCTGTTTACCTTCTATTTGTGGAAATTTAGTCAAAAATTGAATATTTTTGATTGTGCTGTATGTACATTTTGATGATGGTAGACAAAAAGGTAATAATGAAGATTTGACTTGAGGCCATCAATATGCCATTTGATATACTGCGACTCATTCCCAAACAAATTTTCCATTACTGTATCCAGATTAACACTGTTCTATAAAGGGACCCCTGATGTTTTGGGGCAGTTGCCAGTTTTGCCTGATTGTTAATCCAGTTTTGAGTGTACATCCATTTACATGTAAAGGGGGTTTCAATTAAAAAACGGAGGGTAGTGTGATCATACAAAACACATGCAGTTGGGTTGTATTTTGGGGTGTTTAGTCTATTCAGTGATAGTGGATTGGCAAGACAACACTTTATTCTGAAAATAACTTACCGGAAGTCGTATTCCCTCTGGCTGGCGGAGATACGTAACGACGTAGAGCATGTTTAGGTTGGACTTTATTCATAAATACATAGTTAAATGATTCGTAAAGTCACCGACATGTGACCGTTATGGTAATGTAAGTTTCTGTTTTATTAACTCTCGTCCTCTAGCTTTAATTCAAGACGTTAGCACCCGAAGGTAAGCGCCACTTCCGCTTCTTTTAATGCGAGTTCACGTTAGGTGACTGACAGCTTGGTCCTTGGTCCTGAGGTGTGTGTCGGTCGGAGGTGAGCTTCCGAAGTCCACATAAACTTTCTTAAACATGGTTCACACCAACAAAGAGCCTGACTCCGAGCCTCGGATCTACGGTTACAGCAGAGCAGCCTCCGCGGTGCTGACCCACCTCATATGCATCGTCTTCACGGTGTTCATCACGACTCTGTCCCGGCCCGGCTCCAGTGAGTGCTCCGTTTAATAATATAACATCATCATGTAGTTGGCTCACCATTCATGTATTTCATTTCATCTGTTTGTTTTATTTTAGGTTGGTTTTCCTGGCACCCATTTTTTATGACTCTAGCTGTAAGTTGAAAACTTTTATAATAAATATTTTCACCTCTAAACATTAAAAGGGGTTAATTGAAACCCTCAAATGTTCATTAACTGGTGTAACTATTTTGCAAACTGAGGATTTGTTTAAGTATGGAAGTCCAGGTTTGCTAATATGAAAAAAGATCCTGTAATTCATAATAATGAGAAACTTTTTCAAACTAATGATTTAGTTTCTCAAAAGAATTAATACTCTTACTTACTAAACTTACTTTGCAAAAACTCATCATTTTGAGATAAGTAACAGATGGTTGTCCTCATACCAAGTCATAACTTAAAGATAAGTAACTGATGTTATAATTATTTTAAAATACAATGTCATTATTTCAAGAAAGTTTGTAATTGTTTCAAGATACTAAGTCATTATTTCAAGAAATTTTTTTTATTGTTTTGAGATACTATGTCATTATTTTAAGTGATTTTCTCATTTGAATACTTAGAGGATCTTTTTTCATCACCAGGCTTAGTTAACATCTTATTTTTGTCTTTTACTGGCTGAAATTGCCTCCATATTTACCACATTATCAAGGAAAAATGCCGAAATGCACCGGTCTTAACCTGTCAAATGTGCAATTTAAATATGTCTCAGTGATTGATTTTCCCTTTCCCACTAGTTCTCCTTCTTCATGACGGAAGCCATACTCCTTTTCTCCCCCCATGGCTCCCCCATCAAAAGGTTCTCACACAAGACGAAAGGTCGCGTCCACTGGATCCTGCAGAGCCTCTGTGTGTCCTGTGCAGTCCTGGGCCTGGCAGCCATCTCTTACAACAAACACCTGAACGGTAAACCCCACTTCACCTCGTGGCACGGCCTGCTGGGCCTGCTCACGGTGTGTGTGGTGGGGCTGCAGTCTTTGGCAGCTGTGCCTCTCATCTACCACTCTCTGGCCAAAGGCTGGTCCCTGGCCAAACTCAAGCGCTACCACGCGGCGTCCGGACTTGTCACGTACCTGCTGGGCAGTGCCAGCCTGCTGCTCGGCCTGAACTCTGCCTGGTTCACTGCAGCTGTCGGGGAATACACCTGGTACCTGTCAGCACTCTGCACTGCCCTCAATGCCCTCGTCATTATGAACCAAGTCACCAGCGCGTACACGGCTAAGAAACGGCTGCAGTCCTGACAGAAGAGCTTTAAACATGACTTTCATTCATGACTTCAGTGTTTCTAAAATCCAGCCAAAAGAATGAATTAATATTGAATTTTTGCACCTCAGGTTGCTTCTTATCCTGCCTTTTGACTATTTATGATGCCTTTGATTTCATTTGAATAAAGATATAATAAATCATACTGAAGATATGTTGTTAATTTAAAGTATTTGTAAAGGATTCACACTGCAAGAGAAGAGTGTTTTATTGTTAAAATAACATTGATAACACAGTCATATTCTGCTTCGATCTAGGCTGCATGTACGAAATTCTAACTGGATCAGCCGTCAATGGGTCAAAGTGAACAAAAAAAGGTTAAAAAACGTAATTACAAAAAAAAAAAGAATGTATTTTCCATCATAAATAAATAAATTTCAGACGCTTACATTGAAATAAGGGAAACAACTGCCAGGTGAGTAAACACCAATAAGAAGTTATAAAAAACATTTTTAAAAAAATGAAATATTTCCATGAAAACATAAAAATGCACATAAGTGAGACGTAAGAAATGGCAGACAGGTTTTGTTTTATAAACTGATGATTCCCAAGATTCAAATGCAAGAAGAATAATCGAGAATAAAGACATGGCGTCAGTACGATGTACAGTTCACAAGCGGATATGATCCTTTGTCAAAGTGCCAGCTCCACCTTCAAAACAAACCATCACAAGTTCCCAAAAATGTGCTGAAGAAATCTGGTGACATCAGTGATGACAGAAGAGAAGCATCCAGAACAGCAGCAGGGAAGGAGCCAGCAGCAACGAAAAGTGTACAGACTGTGGGAGCAAAAGGTCTCCGCGAGAAAACATCTCTACAAAGAAAATGTAACTTGACAGGGAATGATCTGTGGTCTCGGGTTATCCAGTGTTTTCTAAAGGCTAACCACTGCGTCTAGCCTATGTTACCGACGGAGGAGAGGGACATTCCTAAATCTACCTTGAGGTGTCATCACAACACAGAAACACAAGGCTACAGAGAACAGCGAAAACCTAAACTCCCTAAAGCACCGCAGACCTACACTGACTGACACTACTGACAGAAGCTAGTTATACTGCACTGCTTTTAAGGACGCACTTCTGTAAAAAACTAACACACGATGACTCTGTCAGTTTGGTAAGGCCAGTCACAGGTGATCGTAGTGAAATGTTCCATTTCTGTTTTGATGGTTAATGGCTACTAAGGTTTGTTTTTTTTTACACTCAAGCTGCATGAATGCAATGTTTTCTACAGTTTAGGTAATATTTGTTCTCAGCAAGGTTCTGAAAATATATAAGAAAATTAGGAGAGTCAAATCTACATGTAGGCTGACTGATAGTGGGGACACTTCAGTAGAAACTGCAACACAAGAGAGGTGAATGAGCCAGCAACATTAAAGGGGCAGTTCAGATTATTTAAAGTTGTGGTGAGTGACGCACTTATTCATAGTCAGTGTGTTACCTACAGTAGATGTTGGCCGGCATGCCCCCAGTTTGGAGAAGCAGAAAGGAGTACCGGCACAGAAGCTAAGCAATGTACTGCTGTGGACAGGGGCAACAGCAAAATGTGTTTTATCCACCTAAAACAAAATTGTACTCTATATTTACAATATTTTCCCTCCTTTAGCTTGCAGTCAGACAGCCCTGTTTAAGTTTATCTGAGGGTAAATGAAACTTTTCTCCTTCTTTCTCTTTGTTCTCTTAGTAGCCAAACTCCTTTGACAAAATCAGTAATTTTACCTTGCAGAACACGTTACTTGCTGGTCTACCGCTGCCTTCATCAGTTCGTTTGTTTGTGTTACTGTATGACTGTGATAAACCCACAGGAATCCTGTAAAGTTACCAAAGTTACACAAAATCACAAACAAACTAACTGATCTAGGTAGCAGTAGCTCCTGTGTTCTGCAAGGTAAAACTACTGTTTTTATCAATGCAGTCTGGTGGCTTTGAGGGGAGCATAGATAGCAGTTCCCCTGCCTTAAACTTTAGTGGGCCCATCTGTCAACAAGGTAAAGCGGTGAAAATATATAGCTAAGACCTAAACTGATACTGATTTTTTCTAAAGTATGTTTTGCTGCTGTCCACTGCAGTACATCGCTAAGCTTCTGTGCTGGTACTCCTTTCTGCTCCTCCAAAGTGGGGGCATGCCGGCCACCACCAACTGTAGGTAACACACTAAAGTACCTCATACAACCGCACTTTAAAAAAATCTAACCTGCCCCTTTAAACCCTCTGGCGTTTACACTTGGTACTTTTGATCATAATGCTGAATCTGCCCGACACTTGTGTTTTGAGTTTGACACCGACTGTCTAAATGCTCAGTAGTTCTTCAAACAGATTTGTAAAAAGGATATACTAAGATAAATGCTAAGACTCAAGACCCCTTTGTGTTATTTAAGGCTAAAAATGAAAAAACACAGCTTGAATCCCTGTCCCAGCCCCCTGTGTTATCAAAGGCTAACATGAAAGTACATTCATTTTAGTTTTAAGGGGGGAAAAAAACAAGGTAACTTAGAAAGTGAAACGTAAATTTGTTTCCCCAGTATCAATGCAAGTTTTTCATCATGAGTCACTGTAATAATAAACCATCTCCCTACAACCAAAATCTACACACTGCACAGTATTGACTTGCAATATAAACAATGATAATGACTGCTATTTACAAAGTATCAACATGTTCAGTTATAGTATCACACATAATATCAGGGGATGCTACAATGTCTATCAAACTGCTAAAGACTAAAATATGCTCTGAAAGCCTAAGATTTCTGTTGTTAAAGGTAAGCCTCGGAGGATTTTCTCTAAATATATTGTCAAGTGGATTTTGACAAAAATCAACACCGCGTTCTGTGGCCACTGTGAGTTATTCATATGTAGCGTTCTAGTATAGTTTACTAGAAAAAGGAAAGAAAATAGGAGAATTAGTGTTCAGCAGGTGAGCACGGCTGACACACGTGTAACAATAGGTCAAATTTTGGTTTGCACTACACTGTTTCACAGCAATATATCATGAGACAATCCAACGTTTCCTCACATTATTCCGTCCAAATTCAGGGGAAATAAAACTAACAGCACGCTGAGGCTTTGCTTTGAAGTGTAGCAGGCGAGGCTGTGCTTAGAAAGCCCCCGAAAGATTCAGCTGGTCCCCGAACGCCAAAGGTCTGTTCCCACTGCTCTGATGCTCCAGCTGAACACGTCTGGGATATTCAGCATAAGGATTTGTTACTCTGACTTTGTGAAGTCATTAAGGTACAAGTTGATTCTCTCATTTACAGGTGAGAGTCCGCATGTGTGTGTGTGTGTGTGTGTGTGTTTGTAATTTTATGAGATCATTAGGAATGGGAATGCAGTTAATTTCACAGGAAATTGAAATCAATGATGTCAACTGTCTCGATGGCAAGTCTAACAGCAAGGCCAAAACATTTAACTTATAATCTTCTCCAAATTCAAAATATGTGTTCAGGAGGAACTTTGATTCTTAGTTTTATTTTTTTTTATTTATTTTTAATAATTTCTTTCTCTTGGCCTCACACAGTCAGAACCAAAATCTTGCCATCATCAGTTTATAGGTTAGACTGTAACAGAACACATTATGTTCATTTAGTAAACTTGGAATCATTCCCATCCCGAATGTACTTTGTACTGACTGATAAATTGTGTGTGTAAAACTTCCTTCTCCAGGACTTGTTGAGTCTCTACTGTCCTGTCACCTCTATAACGTCGTCGTCAGAACTACTGCCGCCGTTCTCCGTACTGTGATGTATGTCCGGCTGGGTCAGAGCTGCCCCCAACAGGCTGGAAGTGGGATTGTTGAAATGGGAGAGGAAACTGGATGCAGAAGAGCTGGAATTCGGCGTGGGGAATCCACCTGACGAAGAGAGGAGCGGGGCGGGGAACATCCTTGGCTCAGACAGCAGCGACTGACTGTAGTTGAGAGGGAAGCCCGACGAAAGCAGGCCAGCCATGTTGGGGTTCATCAAGTACGGAGGCAGAGAACCTGACGCCAGGGAGGAAGAAGTCGCCGCTGAGGGTGTGGATGACATAGGCATGGTGGTGGATGCTGAGGAGAAAACAGTGGGCAGAGACGACGAGGAGGGGGTGGGAAGATGTCCGTTTCCCGTGGCAGACTGCCTCAGTAGGTCCGAGCCTGCAGAGGGGAACATGGTCTGTAGGTCAGCCAGTGTTTGTCCGGGTGTCTGAAGGAATGACGATCCCCCCGTACTATCCATCAGAAGTGGATGACTCATGTGACCGAGGTTCCCCAGCAGGGAGGAGGAGTTCAGACCCACGGGGGGGAAACTGAGCGGGCTGGAGCCCATGGACAGTCCGGGGAAACGAGCTGCAGCAGAAGTGCGTTTGCCTCCTATCTGTGTGCTGGCCTGGCTCTCTGTACTCCTGCGCTTGTTGCCACGCATCTCTAAAGCCGAGCTCAAGAGGTCGTCAGTGAGTTGCCTACTGAGATCAGTCTGATTGTTTTGCGAACTGCCTTCGTCCCCTGCTGGTACAGCCAACATCTCCGACGGTGACGCCAAGTCGTTCCCCGTGCCAGCGGCGGCATCTCCTGTGGATGAAGCGTAGCGGCTGAGCTCTCTGAGAATCTCAGAGCTTAAAGGAGAGGAGGGCCGCTGCTCCCCGTTGGGGGAGCCCTGCTGTTGATCTGCAGGCGATGAGCAGCCATTACTGAGTGGGTGGATCAGTGGACCCTGGGAGTCTGTGGAGGAGAGAGAAATGAAGTCAGGAAATGTCAGGAGACAAGTACAGCGTGTCTGCCTCTGAATTATTTATTTTGAAAGGTCAATCCTGGAAATAAAATGGTGACGCTAAATAATACCCTCAATGCTCTATCAGATGGTTGTAATGCAAAAACTTTGTAGCAGGAACCAAAAATGTGTTTGTACCTCTTGAAGAAGCTGAGCCGACTGCTGGCCGACTGATCTTTCCAGATCGAATCGCAAAAATCCTTCCATCGTTTGTCCTGATGTAGGTTCCTGTGGCAGAGACACAGCAATTAATGGAGGCAGTAACTCAAAATACTTCATATGCAAAAAGCAATTTTGGGGCTGCTTCAGATACCTTTTGATCCTCTGATAACGTGGATGCTCTCTCCTGCACTGATTCGAGCTTGAACGTCTGTTGTGCTGTTGGCTCCTGGGATTACAATATCTGCAGATCCAGACAAAAAGGCCCGACATTAACGGCTGGTCGTTACATTTGAAAATATTTAAATTCTCTTTTACAGTAAGATTAAAACACTAATTCAAAATGCCACATACTGTGGTTGGTGTGGTACTTTCAATGATTTTAGCATTTATAAATATTATACATTACCAGTGGTGGTGACGATCCTCTGCACATAAACTCCGGCTTTCTGCAGGAAGTTGACAGGCAGGCTGCCGGCTGAGCTGGAGCCAGCCAGGCCCATGCCGACCTGCCGAGGCATCATGGGGATTGGGGTTGACTGGATGGGCCTGACACTTGCCACAGGCTTGTCATCTGGCCGCGCCATGGGACGCCTGAAAATATGAGGGCTGAACTCATGACATGCTCGCACACGTTCAGACGTAACAGTGGTGACTAGTCTGATGGAAATGTATTAAAAAAGGAAGAGAAACTCGTGCAGAGCTGAGACCTCAAACGAACATATTTAATGGTGGTTTTATGTTGCTGCCAGTTTGCAAGGCAGTCAGGAATTCCCAGATTTTAAAGGAGATTTTGTTTAGGATGGATATAAATGCACAGATTCTTCTATATTTTGATGGAGGAAAGTGTAATTCGTAATGCATTACATCAAAGAATGAGAAAACCAAACCATCAGCACCTGAGAGCTACTTTGATACCTGAAAAGAATTCAAGCTAAAGTCTGAAACCCACCAGCCTCGTTGGTTGAATGCTGGTATGTTTGAGAGCGCCTGATCACTTGTCGGGTAATAGGGGGCGTAAGATGGGCGAGAGTAGGGCACCGAGGCTCGTTTCTCATCCTCGTAGCTCTTCTTGGCGGCTCTCTTCTCTGCTTTGGTGAGTTTCGACTCCTTCCGGTCCACCAGCAGAGACTCGTGATGAAAAGGTTGCTAAGGAGAGAAATGGAAAGAGGTGAATTGAATTACAGATCAGATTTTACATGCAAGAGGCCGGCTGGTCTTTCTGATTTCACCACAGATGGACTTAAACCCTTTTCAGACAAAATTAGAATTAGTTGAAGCTGGGGAGATGTAGATAAGAAGATATTTTTCATTCATCTTGTGCTTCTTTGAGTAAGAGCTGAGGCATTCCAAAGTTTGCAGTTTTGTACTCTGCAGCTTTCTGCAGTTTGTCTAACCTGCACATAAAGTGAACCAATCACACAAAAAGTATCAAAACACAAAAGCGACCTTTGTTGCAGAATCTACGCCACAGACTGTATAAAACAAGGTTCATAGAGCTTTTCAAGGATAAAACTTAAGCACTCTCCAGGTACATTAAACGAAAATGTAAAAACCCTTGAGCCCTTCATCATAACATCTAACTCAGCGGTGTCACACTGATCTATGAAAGGGCCGGTGAGGCTGCAGGTTTTCATTCAATCACATGAACTGTCTTCACTCTGCTGATTTGTTGTCCACACTGGCTTCACTTTCAGACACTACGGCAGTGTGCACTATGTTCTTTTACACCGTCTGTGCTCTAGGATTATAAATAATGCTATAAAGCAGCTGTACCTTGGTGATGAAATGTGGGTAGAGCAGACAAGCTCGACTCAGCACCGGTTCAAACTCCTCCCGAGGTTCCAGAGAGATCTTGCCAGGTTCCTCTTCCACGAAATGCAGCAGCGACTCCACTTCCTTACGAGTGAAGTTCAGCACCGGGTTCAGGTCGTCAACCACACGGTCTTTAACAAACACAGAATAGGATATTATTCAGGGAGATGGTAATTATACATTAGATCTGATAAAGTATGTGTAATAGGGAACTTTGGTATTTGGAGTAATGAGGACAACAGGTTTTGAAAGCGGTTCAGTATTGAGTGATTCAGCCAGCAGCTGCTAAACGGGCTGCGATGTAATCCTTTGGGCAATTGCACAGCATTATTGCAATACTACTTTAAATTCTTTTTTTGTCACTGTCAGGCTCAGATCGTTATTATTGCTCACTTAGACACAAAAAATATAGAAAAATATCAATGTTTCCCTTTAGAAGTGTTTGGAACAGGCCTAAATAACAGCCCCATGATCAGTAATATCAAGAGTGAACATTTCTGTTGTTGTTCTGGCCTTCCAGTGAACTTGTTTTCCCTGCTTCATGAAACAGACCCCTGTATTTGCATTAAATAATAAAATGGGATTGTACAAGTGCAATATAAATGCCATGCCTAACAATCAGATGTTTGGCGTGCACTAATCTCTTACCCGACATGCCCTGCTTGGAGACTTGTCTGTCATAGATCTTCTTCTCCAATGTGAAATCACAGACGAGGCGGTAAATGTAGCAGGGTTTCCTCTGGCCGTAGCGGTACACCCGACACACCGCCTGAGCATCGTGACACGGGTTCCAGGAGGCATCAAACACGACGACGCGGTTGGCCCCGATCAGATTTACCCCCAAGCAGCCCGCTCTGAAAGGAACACGGTGAATAATTGGCGCCATTTCTGCCAGTGTATACAGGCTGTGTGAAGAATTGTTAGAAAATAGAGAGCAGAGGCACGTACCTTGTAGAAAGAAGGAAGACCCATGTTGAGTTGTTTTCTGGGTCATTAAACTGATTTATAAGTCGCTCTCTCTCTGAGGCAGATGTACTCCCATCCAGTCCTGGAAACAGACATAGATCATCTCTCATCACTCAAGCACCTGAACACACTTTAACTCACTCACATCAACTCTGTCTCTCATGGTGATAGTTTTTGCAAATGCAGTGGAGGGATGTAGGAGCTATTGAGAGAAATTGAATATAGTGTCTAATCACGGAAACTAAGAATTGTCGCTTTTCTTAGCTTAAAACAAACCCTTCATATCTACACAGGGTGATGGTCACATCAGTTTCCCCGAATGGACAAACCAAACAAAGAGAGTCTGTAGCATCTTACTGTTACCTAAAGAGCACTGTAGGTTCTCCACATGCTTGAAAAGGAAAGGGTGAGCAAAGGGCTGTTAAATTGCTTGTTATCTGCAACCTCTCTGCTATGTGCCCTTAAATCCTACATGCTGCTTCTTTAAGGCAAGATAACACTGGAGATGTTTAATTATGGACATTTTTAATGAATTCTTACAGGCGTAGTACTTCTTCATTTTGGCAGAATAGTAAAAAGACTTAAAGATATGTATCTGGGGATACACAGCTTGCACATTATATATAAAAAAGAACAATTTGAATTTGACAAAACATCTTTGTCAAAGACGGAGCTTCCAGGGCAGACTTTAAATTTGCCAGACAAATAATTAACTGGGAAGGCTGAGGAATTGCAGTCGGTGACACTAAATCAATAAAGACCATCACAACTTTGAGGCTTTAGTGGTGATAACTGCACTTTCTGCGTTGTGAGTTGCTGGTTTGGAAGAGAGAAAAGAGAGAGCACAGATTGAGTGACTCACTGTAGTAATTGAGGTTGCGAACCCAGTTTGGGCTCGGGCTGTCAGAGGAGGCGATGCCTGTCGGCATGGGTCTCTTTGATAAGAAGTCCTCAATGACCGTCAGCGTGGACAAACTTTGACTAGTGTGTACGAAGCAGAAACAGGTAAGAAGAAGAAACATTTGCACTTTGGAAGAAAATAAATAACAGCTATTATGAAATAAAATTGAGTGTTGTGTGGACCGGTACACTCAAAGCTAATAGTTACAATTAATCAGTCAGATGAGGTTTTAATTGTCACAGTCAGGCTGTATATGAATTCTGTTTCATTAAAGGTTATACTTTGGACTAACTGTGGAATTCCTGCTTACAAGAATAGTCTGGAAGAGAAGCAGAAAACCTCATAAGACGTAGGAGGATTAAAATATTAATTTCCCACAATTTGTAAAAAGCTCTGAAAGCCCTGAACACGTCTCATTAATTAGCCTAAACGCAAAGTCAGTCTACCTCTTCTCTAAGCTGCTTAAAGGTGGATTTGTGCTTAAAGCAATGTACGCTGGACAGAGGACTTACCTAAAGACCAAAATCTTGTCCCTCCTTCCAACACACTCATCAATCAAATGAAAGAGCAGAATCATCTTGGCAGAGTTCTCCAGGACTCCTGTGTGGTAGTTCGACATGATGCCCTTCGCCTGAAACATATAATGTGGAACAAAAGGCAGCTCAAGTAAAGGCAGTGAGAGTCTTAAAGGCTGTCCAAGAAATTCCATCTTAACATTATATTTAGCAGCTAAATAAGTATGTGTGAATACTTAGCATGAATGTAACTGCAGTACCAATTATATGAGAATTGCACACCACTGCACTGGCAGTTTGCTTCATCTTTGTGTGCCTGAATCTGATGTTTTTCTTTTGATATTGTACATTCGTTGACAGTTTGAAATAAATATTTATTTAAAAAAAGACAGCAACAAAAGAAGCTCTGTAATGAGATACGAGTAATACTATGTGGAGCAAAAAAAAAGGAAGATTCATTGTGCTTGCTGTCAGGTTCCGACAATGCTGATCGAGCTGAGGTCGACAGGTTATGTTTGTTTTTTTTTTTCATGTTTATGCATCTTAAACTAGCAAGGAGACTCGAAGGAAGTGACAGTTAATGTTGCGGACATATCAGCACTAAACAAAGTAATACATTTCAGTCATTTAGACTTTACTTGTTAGGTGCTTGAGGTTTGAGACTCTCACTCTCAACAGCTTTAAATGGAACGTGTTGACATACCCATTCATAGGTGATGACCTGATTGGCTCTTTCCTGAGAAGGATTGAGCGATGGCAAGTTGTTGTTGACTTTGCTGTTGCTCGAGTCGGCTACTTTGGCCTTGAGGCCGCCGCCCGGTGCAGGACAGCGGGGGTTAGCAGCTGACGTGATGTCATCGAGGTCCAGGTCCTGCTCGTTGGCCTGATTCTCCTTCTGCAGGGCTTCGTAGAGGACGTCTGGGTGATTCCAGATCTGGAGGGATCCGGGGAAGACAAAGAAGGCTCAGTTGATTAAAAAGGAACCCGATTCCCCAGGAATGTTCCCTTCAGTATCACAGTTTTTTACTGAACAGCCAGGCTTGGGGAATAACAGAATACATGCATACAAAAAAAGCTTACTGCGTTCTGTTAAAATTACAGAAAGACATAATCAGATTACTTATACATTTAAATAGGGATAATAATCAGGATTGCAATTTTTAAATTAAAGAAAAAGTCTCACCTTGCAGCATACACAGAAGGCTTTAAGTGGATTTAGACCGAGCCAGCCGCTGTTCCCCGCTTCTCGAAAGCGCTTCATGAACTCCGTGTACAGCGCCCTCTGAACGGGAGAGAGCCGCACCAAGATCACGTGCTCATCTTTGGAGGGCAGCTGGTCTTGCAGCACGTCATGACCTCGTCTGTAACCCGGAAAAGCACCACAGAAAACAGGTGAGCATCATCCACGGCCCCAATGCTTTTTTTCACGATTATAAATCCGGCGCTGAGTTTACCTCTGGACAAAACCCTCCAGCAGGCTGTGCAGCACGTGGCTGCGGTAGCGCATCAAGCGGACATCCTGAGGCGTGCTGTCCACACACTGTCCGTTCAGAATGGGCCGCTCAAACATGTTGCTGAACTCCTGACGCGTGCCCAGAAAGTCGGGCCTGACAAAGTCCACCATGCACCAGTACTCGATGAGGTTGTTCTGTAAAGGGTAGCCGGTCAGGACGACTCTGCGCCGGGAGCGGATGTTCTTCAGAGCCTGTGAGGTGCTGGCATGGTAGTTTTTGATGCGATGGCCCTCGTCACATATGACCACATCTGGGCCAGGCCGCGCTATAGCCCGTTCAATACCTGACAAGACAGAGTCATGAGGGAAAAACTTAGACTATAGATTCTGGCTGCATTTGTATTTCTTAATATCATTTGAGAGTTAAATGACATGCAACTTTGTTTTACAGCTTCCCTTTAACAAATAACTTCTACTGACCTTTCATGAGTTCCTGCTGTCTGTCTTCTTCGTCCAGGTCGATGATGATTGGTCCTGCGGGCTTCTTTGATTTCCTCTTCTTGCCCATCACAAAGCTCTTCTTCATGGACAGCAGGCGGTACATCTCGTAGCCCATCAGCAACACACCTCCGTCCCTGGACCAGTCCTCCACAACTTTGGCCCTGGCCAGCGTCGTTCTGCAGGCCACACAGTCATTAACAGCTCAAATGTTTGGAAACTAATAATTAACCTTGCACATAAAATGTCACGGTACATACTTGTGCTCATCGTTGAGAACGTGAACTTTGAATGTGCGGCCCATGATTTGTGCAGGGTCGGTGTCTGGAGAAAGGGCTTCTTGTGGTGGGAGCCAGAGGTTAAACTCTGTCAGCCAGTTCTGAAGTGTATTCACCTTTAACAAAAGGAAAGTAAAATCATTAAAATTTTAGCATACTCCTCAGATAGAAAACATAAAAGTAAGTAAAACAACTTAACAGGAGGCAGCTTGACTGACTTCAAGACCTTTCAATTTAATGTAATTGTCAAATGAGCAAAAATACATTTCACTACAGTGCAGCTGTACTGTGGAAAAATCTGCCCACAAAAATGAAAGAGTCTCACAGAGCACAATTAAATTGGCCTTAAATAATTGGTGACAAAGTACTATTTGCATATCGAAAAAGAGAGCATTGACATAGCTACCCTGTTGCTATCTATGAGGTGATGGTATTGTGTGCACTTTTGCAGTGTTAAAGCGTTGTACCAGAGGAGCACAATGGAAATAAGCCTCTTTATCCTTAGTGATTTTGTCTGATGTCTACAGTGCAGTGTTGCATGCATTTCTAGCCATTAAATAAATCTACATCAAGACTTTAACTCTGATTCTACATCATTTCAATACATGCAGAACAAACTTCGATTACTCACAGGAACAATGGCCAGCACAGTGTGAGCCTCAGTATTCTTCAGTAGGATGTCAGTGAAGGAAATGACCTGCAGCGTCTTGCCCAGCCCCATACTGTGAGCGAGGATGCAGCCAAAGCCGCTGCTGGTCTTGTACCGCTCCAGAGACTCGATGAGGTTATCATAGAGAAAACGGATTCCCCCAATCTTGGAAATGAAGAGAGAAATGTTTGAGACAAAACAAACTGGACTGTTTCTGTGCGTTTCAGTTTTGAGCGTTTGAGAGGGAACGAGATGGGAGCATATACCTGGTGAGGTTTGACGGCCTTGGCCAGCTGTGGAGCGAGGTAAATGTCTTTCTCCTCTGCGGGGTGGCTGATATTAACCAGCACTCGACCCTGGGCATCAGGCAGATTCATAGCGTCGTTGATGTGCGCCCCGCTGCTCTCCTCAGAGGCGGGGGTACCATCGGCATCCTCATCGGCCGACTCGCTGCTGATCTGCAGGGCGTCCTCGTCCCCAGAACTAAGCTCAATTATATCTGTGTCATCAAAACGAGAAGAGAACAATAAATCAAAGGTTTTTAATTCTTGCAGTGTCTGGGAAGAAGCATCATAGTTGCACAGAAGTATCATATGTCTTACCGTCTCTAATGGCAAGTGCTGGTAGCATGGGGGCCACTTTTTCATCTTCATCACCGCTGCTGTCCAGACAGATCACATCCTGCTTGCTCAGGAGAGCGGGGACCAGGTGAGACACTTCTCCTAAAATTGAAGAAGTGTCCACTATTGGAGGGACGGACAGGCATTGGGAAATTCAGGATAGAGTGAACAAAAATGACTTAAATATGACTGGAAATGTGTAGCTTCACTAATTGAGGGACAGTCACCTAGCTGAGAGTCTGGGACAGCCGCGGCTGGTGTGGGAAAGTCCTTCCTCTGCTGCTCCAGACGCTTCCGCCTGTCCATCTCCTCCTGTTGAGCAGCCTTGGTCCCAGCCTCCAGCTGATCCTCCTTCAGCAGCTTTCTGTTAGCGTGAGGAAAAAACATCAGTTTACGCACAGGCATTTTAAAGAATAAGCGACATTTCCGCATTTAAAAAAAATCTAAAATCAACTTGGTCTTTGTTATGTCTTTTGAAAGCCATTGGCCATCGGGGACATGCTCTGTGTCCGTCACCTGTCAGTAGCACTTTAACCTCTTAAACCTCTGCTGATAATTCTGCTCCCATGAAAACCTCCTGAACACTGAGGAGATTTTAACCTTAAGAAACTAATAGTTTTTTTAAATTGTTTTTATACAGAAACCATATTGGCAGTAAATTAAAATTGCATGTTTAGGTATACTTTGTAATATACATGAGGGAAAATGTGAAACTGATAACCGCACCTGATATTCTTCCTCATGTGTGCAGGCTTCGATGGCTTGGAAGGTTTGGAGCCTTTTGAAGACTTAGAAGATTTGGTTAATTTGGAGGCTTTATGTTTCTTTGTTTTGCTGGAAGGTGGCTTGCTCCGGCTTGGGTTTTCCGGGCTTGCTGGAGGCTGTGAGCGAGAGGCAGGTCTGGAGGGATCCCTGGAGGATGGGCGGGACGCAGGCTGAGACGGAGGCTCTGAGGATGGCTCTCCGGAGGTAGCTGAGCTGGAGTCCCTGCCATCCTGAGCTGCTTCTGTCCTGCTCTGGGCACTCGCAGGTCGTTCTTCAGAGGCAGAGAGAATAAACACCAATTTATTTTCTTTCGTTACTGTGCATTAGAGTAACAAGAGGCACGAGAAACGTTATCGGTCACTCACCAACACTATCGTCCTCATCGTCTCCGTCATTTTCATCCTCATCTTCCTCCGTGTCCTCATTGTCCTCCTCTTCCTCATTGTCCAAAAACTCCTCCTCACTGTTAAGGCTGGCCTCCAGGTCACTTTCTGAAATCGCCTCTTCAGACATCGCGTCTTACAAGGCTCTCTAAGTATTACCTACACAGCTTCATCAGGAGCCCTAAAATAAAAAAGAGACAACACATCTTAACATTACAAAGCAGTACAAAATAGCGATTATTTGACCGACATTGCAGTTGTAATATGAGACACAATACTGGAAGGAAAGATCAGTTTTGCATCATTATTCTGATTTTCATTGAAAAATATATGATCATGATTATGGTGTGATTGTTTTGTGAGGATGTGTACCAAACAGACATTTTTCCTTTTGTCTGCAGAATAAGATATGTAGGCAGGTCCATCTCTGCAACACCACAATACTTTATTTAGAATGGTATTTTGACACTTAATGATTAAATACTTGCACAGTGTTGATTATAATGAAAACTACTAGACGACAATGTTTGATTCAGTAAAACAAGAAAATGTTTACCAAATAGAATTTGAAGACAATGACTGATCTGCGACCTGAGACACCTCTTGATTCCTTACAACTTTAATATGTCAGATATCTAATCTGGGGCAAGAACACAGAGATCTTTGTACACCAAGAGCAAAATCTATTAATCATTTCTGTAATTAACGGGTACTCAGCTAAAGTTTTCAAGAACTGGAGTGATATGACATGATATTATTTGGCTCTTATTGAAGGAAAGGACTTCATTTTTTAATTGAGCCATCTGTGATGAAGTTCAATTAAAGGGGCATTTCAGTTGTGTAAAGGTTTGTTCTTTTTATTAATTTGTGTTTCTCCTCTACCTTAATCTGAATTTAACCTTGTTCTTAACCCCACATGTTCATCTCAACAGTGAACCATGACTATAACTTTTATTTTAAATCGAGCCATGGCCCTAAACAGGGAAGGCAAAACTATTCTAACACTCTAACACAAAAACATTAACCTTGTCTTTTGATGAGGCAACTGTTTTAGAACCTGACTGGGACAGGAAACACAATAAAAAATACTGTTATGAGGCTGATAATGTGTGCAGAAAAATGAAAGGCAGCATCAATAACAATTTTAGAGGTTTTTAACTTGACCATGATGTTTAAGAACTGGAACTCCAAATATGAAATGATCTACAGAAATCAAATAAAATGCAATGCAATGAAAATATCTAACAAGGTGGAAAATCCAGTCATACATTTGACTCATCCGGTGAGGTTACAGCTGCAGACCTAATGTCTAACAGCAAAAAAAACTTTGGTGTACATGTTGTACCTAAGTTACAATCCTGCGTTTACAGTATGTTTACATTAGTATATATCAACCACTTAATGTCAGACATTTGTATCCATCATAAAGAAAGAATTGCGTATTCCTCAGTGCACACTCTAACGTTTAAAATTAAATGTTGAAGTAACATATGCCGCGATACACGAGAGGGATTTCACCCAGCGGCTTTTGAGCCGAGGACGAAGGCAGCTAGCAGGTAGCATGAAGCTACCTCTGCAGCTTCTCCACCAGCATCATGTTGTTGTTATTGTTAATCAACGTTAACACACAGCACCTGTCGTTAGACGGCTAAATGGGCTGACTAACTGGATGCACATAAATACTATTGTTTCTCAGGCTGATGCAGCACACCAATACGCTAGCTAATTACACAACAATAAACGCTAATTCAAACGCTAAAATCCACGTAAATGTTGAACTGTTTATTGTCCATAAGTGGCAGGCAAACAAGGTGTGTAGATGTAACTTTGGCCGGAAGAAAAGCAGCTCTCCTGGTCGAACCGACGGGTTGTGTGGAGACACAGAAAGATAACAATCTTATATTGTGTAGGTGTAACGTTCACCCAGCTAATGCTAGCCTGAATTACAACAGGGCTAACGCTGTCGGTTCGGTTCGGCTGACCTCAAATATTGTTGTTGGATCTTACCGTGTATGCGGCTTCTGCACTCTTCAAGAAACCTCGCTGTGCATTCAACTACCGACCAATTAATCTGCACAGTAGCCGAGTAAATTAACTGATAAACGTTGCTAATTTCCAAATTTTTTCCAGTGTGACCCTGAATACTGTCCCCGTAAAGACAGCTTCAAATGAGGTTCCGGGAGGGAAAAAACCCGAAGGAAAAAAGCGGTTTAATTATTAATTCAAGTCCAAATTAGTTATTATGGGTTTTTTTCTTCGAGTAAACCAGCTGTATTATCAAAAGGCGAAATACACTACTATTAACCTCTTACAGATCAATATTCCCTTTAATGAATTCTTGTTGTTGTTGCTGTTATTATTTTTCATTATTATTATTGTTGTTGTTATTATATTATTTGCAATTATTTATTACTAGATTATTAAAATGTTATCTATATATATATATATGAGATAACGCTATGTCTAGTACTTCTTACAATTATTAATAATATTCTAATTTGAACAGTGTTTGTCGGTCTTTAAATCAAATGTGCCCTGAGTGTGCTCTGAACATTATATTGCATGCAAGTAATGTGGAGCTGTTTTGGAGGGTTTTTTTTTGTATTTTTTTTGCCCATGAGTATGAATAATATATTTACCTAATAATATAATTACCTTACCTTTAATATTGATATCATGTTATAAATGAAACTACAGATAATGTATTGATTGTTTGGCTGGCTGATTGATTTGTCTTAGTTTTGACAACAGGAAGTTGCAGGAGGACTGGTTTTCTTTGCGACCTCCCGTCGTTTCTTGATGACGTAGTTTGTAGGCGGCCAACTCTGTCTATTGTGTTTATCTTGAGCTCTCCACAGTTGTTTCGTGGATGGATGCAGCATCATCGTTTGAGATTATATCCCTTCTTTCGGACATGGACTGGAAAACATCCTAAATATCAGTCAGCTGTGCACAGATGCGAAGATGAACAAAGGGTGGCTGGAGCTCGAGAGTGATCCAGGTGAGAAATATCGACAGACAACACAGCTAACTAACGTTAGCATCCAGTGCAGCCAGATGGACACTTCAGCTTTCTAAGAAGATTGACTTATTCAGCTTAGAAGCAACTGTAATGCAATACAAGATTAAAACACGATTAAATAGAATATGTATTTTTATTGCGCCGTGTAAGTTGATTGAGCGAGTAGTGAATATGAGGAGAAGTACCGTTAAAAACAAGAATAATACTCTGCTGTTTCATTTGTTTTCTGGAGCATTTTGTGTGACTAAACCGTTGATAAAATGTTTAATAATTTCAGGACTCTTCACTTTGCTGGTCGAAGATTTTGGTAAGTACCTCATATACAGTAGCCCCATATGTTACATTGTGAATAACATGTACAAGGACTCCTGGTGCTGTTAAAGTGAAATATCTGTGTTTTCTGTAGGTGTCAAAGGTGTCCAAGTAGAAGAAATCTATGATCTTCAAAGCAAGTGTCAAAGGTATGTAACTTGTAACCAATCCGGTCTGTGCAAATCTGCTTGGTGAGCAATAATTATAAGTAAATCTTTTTAAAATATATTAAAGAAATTCAGAATCAATTGTTTATCATTTTAATCCTTAAATGGTTTTTCTTTTGAACAGCTTTCAAATGAATTGATGTCACAAAGGATAACCAAAAAGTCACATTCTGTTCTATTTATGTTTTAGACAGTGTCCCAACTTTTTTGGACTTGGTGTTGTACCTGGCAGGTTTGTCAGGCAGTGATGTTCAGCTTATAATTGAAATATGGCTGAGTGATATGGCAAAAATATTTTACCGTAATATAGCTAATTTGCAATCTTTATAAGGATCCCAATATATTGTGTTTTCTGGTAATTCAATAGATAAATAGTCTCAACCACATGTTAAAGCCTCTTTTTGTATACTCCACGTTCTCTTTAGCTTTTGTCCTACATGCTAAGATCAGAATGTGAAGCCGTCCAAATGATATAAACATTGCCATAACGCATTTCAGTCACTGGTTTTAAACATTACGATAGAAACAATATAGAACAGCACTACTTGTCCGGCACTCGTCTGATATATAAACAGTTTTACTTTTTTTTAACACCTTGTTGGACTTTAGAAACATGTGAAAAGTGTTAATCATCATTTTATTTTTTTAGTCCTGTATATGGCTTCATCTTCCTGTTCAAATGGATTGAGGAACGTCGATCCAGGAGGAAAGTTAACACTTTGGTGGATGAGACCTCCGTCATTGATGAGGAAATCGTAAATGATATGTTCTTTGCTCATCAGGTAAGTGTTCATGTGATCATAGATGTTAAATCCTTTGTTCATTATCAACTGATCTGTATTTGAATTTTGAAAAATGGTGATAGTACTCAGAGATTTTTAGTAAATTAATTGTCCCAAAGGGGGCAACCCTAGTCAAGGATCATAAATAGTAAATGTTTCTTAAGATGTTACATTTGTGAAAATGTCTAGTTTATTTTTACTATTAGCCACAAGTAATAATTTGATACAATTCATGAAATTGTGAAAAAACATTAAAATGTGTTACTTGCAAGAATTGGTGTTTCTACATTACATAATATAAATTAAACCACACTAAATACGTATTATTTTAATGAAAAGACATATAGGCATCCCAACATATATGAAACTTTCAAAATTCAGAGTTGCATCCGATCCTCCAAAGTAGACATCATAAGATATTTTGCTGCTTCCAGCCTGTCAAAATCCTAACCTCTATATTTATACCTTTCACTAATTCCCACAGAAACACAGTTAATGAAATGCATGTTCTACCTTTGACTTGTGTTTATGCTGTCATTTTTAATCCAGTTGATACCAAATTCATGTGCCACCCACGCGTTGTTGAGTGTGCTGCTGAACTGCAGCGGCGTTGAACTCGGCACAACCCTCAGTCGCATGAAGGCTTTCACCAAAGGCTTCAGTCCAGAGGTAAGATGTTCCTAACACAAACTAATGAATCTCTGTGATTTTTAGTGTTATTTATTATTTTAATATAAATTAATCTTTGTATTCACAGGTGTTATTTGATAATCAGCTCGCTATTTTTTCTTCTTTTGACTACTTCAGTCTTAGACATCGTAGTAAGTTGTAAAAACTTTATAGATGCTGCGTGGAAATAGATTGAGTTAATAAGAATAAAAGACCCCAAGGGCTTGTCAAGCACATTTTACATTTTTTTTAATTTCAAACATAATTTTGAATTTGGATTTTTTTTTAACTGTCACCATATACTGTAAATCTCAAGTAACTCTTTCGCTCTCTCCCTCTCCCCTCCTCTCCCACTGTCATGTTTAACTTTTGAATTGATGTATTTTTCAGAGTAAAGGTTATGCAATAGGAAATGCCCCGGAGCTTGCCAGAGCACATAACAGCCATGCCAGGTTGGTTACAGTCAGTGGTTCCTTTTAAATTTCTCTGATTCTGTGAGAATAAAATCCTCTGTGATTGGCCTACCGTACTGTGGGAGATGTCAGGCTTTGTGTATTCATCAGTTTCCTAAGCTCTCTTTCCGTGTTTCTATGGAGACCGGAGCCTAGGCACCTGCCGGAGAAACAGAATGGGATCAGTGCGGTGAGGACCATGGAGGCCTTCCACTTTGTGAGCTATGTGCCCATCAAAGACCGCCTCTTTGAGCTCGACGGACTCAAGGCTTACCCCATTGACCATGGTATGAGAACACACTGGCAGAAAAGTACAGAGTCCTGCTCTTTTCACACTGATTTGTAGCTTTTGGCTGCCATGGAACCACTGAAGGTTGTCTTAAAAGGTTTGCACATGTTGAAAATAGGTTTTTCTGCATCAGTGACACTGACTGGATTCTCTGGAATCATTCATTTGAGTTCAAGAGTTGACTTATTATTTTTTGTTATGTATAACCTTATTTAAAGCCATTTTAACCCAGCGTGTAGCCTGAAATCAGGCCTCTTACCTCATTGTTTAACCTTGTTATGACACTTTTGCTGTGAACTGCATTAATGTACAGTGTTTTGTAACACACTTTCAAAATGAGGGTTCAGAATTATTGAAGTGGGGTTGTACGAGGTACTTGTCTCCTTACAGTTGATGGTTGTTGGCACTCTTCCAGTTTAGAGAAGCAGGCGGGAGAACAAGCACAGAAGCTAAGTTATGTACAGTTCCCCTGAGGATGGAGGCAGCAGCAAAATTTATTTCAGCCACCTAAAAAATATCAATATCAGTTTAACTGACGCTATATTGAGAATATTTTCACAGCTTTACCTTGCAGTCCGACAGCCATGTTATAGTATAAAGGCCAGATTCCATTGACAAAAACAGTCATTTTAACTTTCAGAACAGAATCAGCATCAGAAATAGATCCATGGGAGGAAGTTGCTTTTGTTACAGTTGCTGCTGTATAAGAAATTAAAATAAGTATGTAAATAAAATTAAGATAAAAAGCGCAGTATACAAAATATACAACAACAATATAAAATACAAATGCAGAAAGTCTTAAGTAAATAAAATTTGTGCAAATAGAAATAAAATAGTAAATATGTATATATAGAAAAAGGGAGGCGTTGTTCTGCTGTCTTTGTCTCAGCAACTCCTGAGGCAAAACTTCAGTTTTTGGCATTGGAGTCTGGTGGTATTGGCAAGAGCATAGAACAGCTTCAGTTTCCCTGTGAAAACTTTAACAGGGCTGTCTGATGGCAAGGTAAAGCAGTGAAAATATTCTTAATATAGCATATACATAAAATTATTAGGGTTTTCTTTTAGACGTCCTTCTTTTTAGGTGGCTAGAATACATTTGGTTGCAGTACATTCTTTAGCTTCTGTCTGTGGACGTACCAACCGACATCTACTGCAAGTAATACACTGACGATGGATAGAAACCTCATAGAAACCCACTTCAAAAAAATCTCAACTCCCCCTTTAAATAAATTATAATATTTCACTCTATTTCAGGGCCCTGGGGAGAGGAGGAGGAGTGGACCGATAAAGCTCGGCGAGTTATCATGGAGAGGATTGGACTGGCCACTGCTGGGTGAGTCCTGAGCCAGTTAGCTCAAGCTGCGGTGGTTCACCTTCCACACACCCTCCAGGCCTCATTCTCATGCTGCTGCTCTGCTGTTTTTCAGTGAGCCGTACCATGACATTCGTTTCAACCTGATGGCAGTGGTGCCTGACCGCAGGATGAAGTACGAGTCCAAACTGGAAATTCTGAAGAGAAATCGTCAGACTGTGCTGGAGGGTCTACAGAAGGTCAGGGACTGCATGAAGTTTCATCACAGGCTGAAATGGAATAAAAATGGATTAATTGTTACAACTTCTGCTGCGGCATGTCAGAGCTGACAGAAGTCATTTGTAAAGGAAAAGTAATGGGATCGACATTTTTTTCCAGGATGTCTACTGACGTTGGTGAATATGTTTTGCATGCTGTCATGTGTTCAGATGATCCGTCTCACTCAGCCCGAGCTTGTCCACGACAAGAAGCAGCAGGAGTCGTCCTCCCCGGATGATGCCACCGCTGCCATTAAGAAAGAGGCAGATGTGGAGCCAGTTACGTCTCAGGGGGCGGATCCAGGTACTGCAGCTGACTTTATTTAAACAGTTTGTTTCAAATACATCTTCAAATCATAACATTTAACTGAATGCTCCGTTTTAGATTCAGTGGAGGAGTCAAGGTCTAAGGATGCTCCTAGCCCCTCAGGAAACACTAAAGTCATGGGCAAACCACCAGTCCCCTCAGGAGGAGGTCCCCAGCAAGTCACCAGTCCCAACCCCATCGTTCAAAGGCTGCCCGCCTTCCTGGACAATCACAACTATGCCAAGTCTCCAATGCAGGTCAGAGCAGGAGTGAAGTGTGCAGGTCCTGGCTCAGAAAGCTCTTTAGATTTTATCCAGTGTGTGGGTTCTGTTTGTTAATCAGGGTTCCCACGGGTGCTGGAAATCCTTGTAAACACCCGGAATTTAAAGTGGTTTTCAGTGTTTGAAAAGTGCTTTAAAACGGCTTCAAATTTTGGTTATATAGGATTAAAAGTCTACTTACGAACACAGGTACACATTTGGAAACATCTTCTATTTTTCCTTTAATTTGTCTCTTATCTGCCAATTGCTGTCACCAAACATACTTTAGTTTATTTGCACAGAAACATTTAATTGAATGTGAATGTGTAGAAGTGAAATAATCATTGTACTGTTTATGCTGTATGTACTGGGAATAAATATGTAACTAACTAGGTCCTGGAAAAGTTTGAGAAGTGCTTGGATTTAACTTTGGAAGGAACTCTGTTTTTATTAGCATTTATTCTCAATTAATTATTTGCTGATAGTAAGATTTTTTTTCTCTGTTCATGTTATTAAAGGACCCATGTGTAGGATTTAGGGGATCAATTGATAGAACAGACACTGACTCTATAGAGAGCCTTTGACATTTCACCTGGAGGTTTACCGTAGATTCTCCTACACGCTTGGAACTGGAGCATACTGCTCCTTATAGGCAGCCCAAATTTAAATAATTTAGGTGGTTAGAAAAAGAGATGATGTGGAGGTTTACTAAAGATTCTCTGATTACAGGAAGAAGAGGATCTTGCAGCTGGAGTTGGTCGCTCTCGAGTGGCAGCGCCTCCTCAAGCCCCGTACTCTGACGATGAGGATGACTATGAGGATGACGAGGAGGAAGTAACTGGTTCTACAGGCACTCCCACCAGGTTAGCATTGTAATAAGTGTCATTTCCCAATGTTTTTGTGGTTATAACCTGACTGAAGGAAGCTGAATCTCTTCAAAGTAATGTTTAGATTTTGTTTTAAATTTGCTGTCTTTTTAGGTTTAGACGGAAGGCAAGTCTGCGGTCTCGGCCAGGACGGGCATCGACTGGAATGGAGAGCCAGATTGCCCTCACTGTGCTGGCTGAGAAACTGAAGAAGGAGGCCCAAAGGAAAGATGCCCTAAATACACCTCTTTCTGTACGCACAGAAGGGCGCACAGGAGGCATTTGCATCACATCTGCTTCACAGCCTTCCCCGACACCCAGCAACGAAAGCACTGACACAGCCTCCGAGATTGGCAGCGCCTTCAACTCCCCGCTGCGCTCACCAGCACGCTCCCAGGCTGCCACGCGCCCATCCAGTCCAGTTGCTTCCCATCTGTCTCGCGTGCTGTTCGGAGAAGACGAGATGCTGAGGCTAGACTCCAGACATAACCGTGCTGTAAGGGAACTGGGTCCCTCTGTCAGCGCGGCCTTGTTACACCTGCAGGAGGACGGAGTCATCTATGCTCTGCCTCCATCTGGTCAGTACAACAGATCGTAGCTGTGGTCCGTGTTTTTCACAAATGCGGTTTAATAATCCTGCACTTAATGATAATGTTTTCAGAACTCTCCTTGGCCAAAGTCAATTTTGACTTGCCCCTTTACAAATTGTTTTATTTATCAGCAGTTGTAAAATATCAACAGAGATTAAAGTTGATTGATGGTGTTGATGACATCACTGTTCTCGGGGGACAGTCGGGTTGGTAAAGCTGCTTCGGATATGCTGGAGCTGAGCCATGAGCCAAGTGAACTGCTAGACGTACCAGCCTGACATTGCATCATACATGCACCGGCCAATATGACAATACTTATTGTTCAGCCTTTTAGCATTTGAGTCCGTTACTTGATATTTATAGTAGAGAGCGTCTGATATGGGATTTTTGAGACTGATGCCGATACTGATTTCAGAGTGAGAAACTGAATCGATAACCGATATGGTGGCCAATCCAGTAATTCTTTAAGCTGGAGTGAAAACAAACATCATTATACATTATGCAGTGTATTACATTGTCAGCCAATTCTATAAATCATAACTGAGAACTATAAATGAGTTATAGAATAAACAGGCATAAAATAAATACCCTAATAAACATCATTACTGTTCAGTTTCAGTCAATTGCTGATTATTCAAATTTTTAAAAAATCACGCTGTGCAACCTTTTGCTGCGTTATATACGGTATTGAGTAAAAAAAGTTTTCATTACAGCACATATCAGTGAGCATATACACTGATACTGATTGGCCATTAATAGGCAAATATTCGACGATAATTTCTGTCAAGCCATATTTGTGGGGCTCTAATTTACAGCACAGTCGGAGCATATTAATCAATCTAGATGACAGAAGTAAACAGTTTGGGGTGACCGTAATGAGAATAACATATAGTACTTTTATTAATGGATTGTCTGCGTCAAACTAATTTTGATAGATTGTTTCTCTCTCTGTACGGTAGATTTGGCGGCTGATGGCACAAAGCGGCCGGGCACTCCTGAGAAGATGAAAGCAGACCTGTCGGCAGGACAGAAGGAAGGAGCGAACGAGGGAGACGAGGGATCGTCTGTGCACGTGAAAGAGGAGGAGAGCAAAGATGGAGCAGAGGTGAAACCTGGCAAGGAAAAGAGCAACGCTGTGGAAACCGCTGCAGACAACAAGCCCCCTGGGGATAAGTACTCTCCCAAAGTAAGTCCAAGCGTTTCTAATACACTGTAGTATATACCGTCACTATTCTTATCAGCCTGCCAAGATTTTTTTGATATCATTTTACTCTCACATTTTCTGCTTTTGCTGCCAATTAGGGAGCTGTTTCTTAAGCTGTATATCAGAAATATATAATAAACACACAGAGCGGTTAATCGTATTCTGTCTCTTGCAGGAGCTGCTTGCGCTGCTCAAGTGTGTAGAGGCTGACATCGCCAATTATGAGGTGTATCTAAAGGAGGAAGTCGAGAAGAGAAAGAAATACAAAGTAGGTTTCGTTTCACCTGGAACCAATCCAATACGTTGGGCGAGAGGTTGTTTCGATTGGCTTTTAATTGATATCTTTTGATTTCATTTGTCCAGATTGATGATCAGAGGAGGACCCACAATTATGATGAGTTCATCTGCACCTTTATCTCAATGCTGGCCCAGGAAGGTAAATCTCATTTCATCCATTTTATTCCAGTCATCATTTTGAGGATTTCTTTTTTTTTGTTGTTTACTGCTTTTTGCCACCTTTACCCCCTCATCAAAACCACATTTAAACCTGCTGTTAAATTTCCGCTTAAATTCTCTCTGTGGTGGATCGTTAGTGCCCAATTGTTTCACTCCCCTCCACTCACATCACAACATATTTGTGGATATTGTTGAACTAAATGCCACAGCTGAGCTTCAGAGTCATTTGAGAGTCCTGGCAATGAGCAAGGAAGAAAATGGGTGTAAACAGTTCTGTGCGTCCTCAAAACAACAAAAGCCTTACCTGTCCCTGTGGGAAAAAGTCACACACAGTTTGGTCATTATTTTTTAGACGGCAAAATTCCCAGATTACAGCAATAGTGGCTACACCCACTTCTTTAATACAGTTTGTGTTTCTTAATTTTACATGTTAAAAATGCATCAGTTTAATCATAAATACATACAGGGCCACATTTATCCTCCAACAACTTAAAAGACAAAAATACACACACACACACACACACACAACTTGTTGAACAAAAGATTAAAAATAGAAAATAACATTTTTAACCACCGGTCATCTGCAAAAACTTGGTTTCACGCTTAAGATTCTGCTGTTTCTTTGCTGCTTTATTCATTCTGACTGCGTATCTTCCTCAGGCATGTTGGCCAGCCTTGTGGAGCAAAACATTTCCGTGCGCCGTCGGCAGGGAGTGAGTATCGGCCGCTTGCACAAACAGAGGAAGCCCGATCGCAGGAAACGCTCACGACCTTACAAGGCCAAGCGCCAGTAATCACAAACAATCAAAACTCCTGTAAGTAACTGTGAGCAATCCCCACAGAGAACATAAAACGTATGCACTCTCTCATAAAGGCAGTCTAGTGTTGTATTTTAGTCCGAGCCTCCTCTCTTTCATGAAATCGACCATGTGTTTGGTCAGCTCTTTTAACAGTCGTGTAAATACTGTATGTACTACCATTTTAGTCTCAATGTAAATTTTCCTCTCTCTTGTGCCACTGCTAGTGGCAGTTTGTAAATATGAAAAAAGGCATGTCCCCAATGGTGCATCTCAATGCTTTCCAGAAGTATTCATTCTTATAAAAAGATCTCCTCTACAGTCTTATGGTCAGTACGCTTTAGTTTGCTGCTAAGTATACAAGTTGGTAAAAATAAGTCGATATTTCCTCAACTGTTTCCCTTACTCATGTTTTTATGGTGCCAATGAAGTATTGAATGTCTGACAAAAAAAGGCTGTCTCTTTTATCCACCCATAGCATTTCAGTTTCAATCTCTTCACTGTTTGTAATTCTCTGTATACCATAAATAGCATCTTTTAATCACATTCTTCATGGACGATTTTAAACTAAAGAACAGGTCATGATGCATCGAGGTTTTCTCTTTCCATTGGAATGTCTCGTTCTCTAGCCGTGTATGAATATCTCTTGAGGGCCACCCAATGAAAAACAAGCTCTTGTGTTATTTTTTGTACCTTAAGTGGTTCTCAAGGTGAACGAATATTAAGTCAGATGTGCGCACTTGTGTGTGTTTTTGTACATATGTATGTGTTAATCACCTGCACACTGAGTTCAGTTGTTCTTTGTGCTTGCCAATTCATACTATAATAAAGTCAATGAAAATGTGCATTGAAATTTTCTATAATCTGGAATTTTCTTCTGATTTTGAGTGATGTGAGTACAGTGGTTGATTCAGAATTACAGAGTTTTTTAATGGCAGTGAATGGATTGATTGGATCTTGGACGGTTCACTAGATTAGGTTTATTAGATCAGAGTAAGTGTTTTATTGTAGTGACAGTTGGTGCACACTAGGGAGAGCAGTCATTCAGGGACGAGTGGGACCAGATCTCCTTTACTACGCTGTGAAGACGGCCATTCACAATAAAATGGACTTTGTATTTTCTGCAGTATCGTGTTGTGGCACCCTGGATGTGATGTGCATGTGTATTTAGATTAATGTGTAGCTTTCTTTTTTTTTTACTGATATTTAGCATTTTCAGCAGAACTATCCCAGTTTCCCATCTTTGTTATTTCATATGTAGTAAAATATTGTAGAGGTGCAGTTTATTATTTTCCTCAATTTAACAACACATTAACTTGATACTTATTTTTACTAAATCAGTGAACAGTCTTTTGTAACATAATTTAGATAAACTGTGCTAGTCATGGGTAAAACCATGGATCTTAACATGACTTAAATTCTATCTTTCCAGGTATTATTATCATTATTATTTGGGCAGTTTATTTTTGATTATCGGAAGTGGTTGAGGAAGTTCTCAGA
>CAFUXE010001205.1:104480-136476 GCA_903364295.1 Serranus cabrilla | reverse complement strand
TATATATATATATATATTTATATTGCTTGAAAGTACTCATTAAACAGACTGGCCCATTTCAGCATGGCTCATATCTGGCTCATAATTATTGCTGAATTAATGCGTATATTACTTTGATGTTATGGCGGTAAAGGTGGAGCTCATTTTTATGATTTACGTTGCTGCTTGGTAGCTTATTCTATAATAATTTATCAACATTTATTAGTTGGTTTACATTTTATAGATATGTTGAGTCTTCAAAGTACCTAGTAAGCCAAAGCTGCGTAATGAATGTAGTGTAAGTAGTGAAAATGACAATATTTCCCTTCATGTAGAGTACAAGTATAAAATGGAAAAACTCTGGATAAGTACAAATAATTCAACATTGTAGAAAAGTACTGTACTTGAGTAAATTTACTTAGTTACATCCCATCACTGTCAGTCTGTATGTTTGAGTGCTGGTATCATGTTGCTACAGTGACCTCGGCTCTCTGGCAGAGTGGTTAAGTACACACAGTAGCCTATGTGGGAGTGGGAGCTAAAACAAACAAATGCCCTTCAGCCAAACATCTTCAGATGTTTGAGTTAAATAAAACCACGCTGTAGAGTTATGTCACCACTGTTTGCCTGTAATTTGGTTTAGAAATACTAAAGCATAGACCAAGATATGTGGATTTGGGAATATCAGGTCTGCAACATACAGTTATTTTTATTATGAATGAATCTGTGTTTGGCTTTTCAGTTGGTTATTACTATGTCAGAAACTAGTCAAACAAATGGCCACAATTTCCAGAATTTCCCCAAGACCTATAGCTGCTGATTAAGAGTCCAAAACCCCAAAGTGTTTAATTTAATAACTTAAAGACTAGAGATGCATGATATGGATCTTTATCAGCACAAACAGATAGCCTGCTCCTCATAACCAATACCAATAAGAAAAACAACTATTTCACAGTTTTCTATTTTGAAAAGACTACAATCTGCAGTATACACACACGAGGGTAAGAATGACTAAGATGTAGTGAGCAAAGACGGATGATTTAATATTCTATAGCTCTGACCAAATATAACTGACATCACCGTTGTAAACAGATCAAAAAATAGTTCTGACTCATCAAATTAAATGCTTTGACATTGCTGAATCTGTCAAATCAGACATATCAGTGTATGAAATACAAATTTAAGAAAAAGGCTTTCATAGAACTGAAAGCCTGTGGCTGCTTCTTCTGCAGATTAAACACAATGGCAGAAGGCATTTAGTATCGTTATTAAGAAATAGTCAGTGAAAGCAATTTGGGTTTGTATTAACAGCCAATAATTCATCAGCTATAATTTCATAGTTGGGATAATACAATAGATGGCTATTTAAATTGGCATATTATTTATTGTTACTGATATATATGTGTATCCATACTAAAAACTAAGAAAACCAGCAACTTAAACATTTCAAGCTGGAAAAAGGTATTTGGGCATTTTTGCTCAAATCACTTTAATGATTATCAAAATACTTGCTGATTGTCTGTCAGTTGACTAATCAAACAATAGTTTCTGCTCTAGGAATTGATTATGATTACAATGAAGCGCATGGTTATAATAATAATGTGTACTGTGGGACTCTTAAAGGCTCACAGGAACAAAAATAGACAAATATGATAAAGGACAGTCGCATATCAAACATTAGCCAATGATGTGTGATGTTTCTGATCATTAGGTTAAAAAAACAAATGAGGCACAGACGTGGATTGAATCAGGAAGGTCCCACTGGTCTCCAGTCATGTGCCACTGAGGGCTCAGAGGTATTTGCGTGGTGACTTGAGATAACCGAGCGTCGTGAACGCGCACGTATGAGCCACTCGAGTTCCCACCCATTGCGTCAGCGCGCTCCCTCACCCTCTCCGTCAGTGCGCGTGCTCCGTGCGGGATGCTGAATTGTAGGTGATGATGGCGGAAGGGGAGCAGCGCTGAGTTTCATCTGAGTTTTTACCACAGCTGTAGAACCATCTACAACATCGTTTCTCTCCGTCGAGACCTATCCCGAGGCGATGGGGAACGAGGCCAGTATGGAAGGGGAGGGACAGGCGGGACAGCCCGGCCCCGCCGTCCCTGCAGCAGGGGCTCCGGCTTCCATTTCAGCACCACCGGACTCTGGACAGCTCATCAAGCCCAGCAATGGAGCGCCAGCCGGAGGAAGTGGGGCTGGACCCGGGCCGGGGATTAACAGGTAGCCGCGATAGCTAGGACGCTTCTCCGCCAAACTGTGGAGAAAATTCAGGGAGGCGACACGGCGGCGTGGCGTGTACGGTGCATCTGTACGATGTGGAGCGTAGATAGGCTATAGGATCAACCGACTGCGTGGAGATAGACTTGAATGGGTGCTTAATTATTTATTTCAATATCCTTGTCAACACAATTCACCACCCCTTTTGAGACCCATTTCTGCTTTTTGGCAGCACCACCCTATTACTCAACATCAATTTGGGTCGAAGTCAAATTTAATATGCAACGCTTTCGATGCAGAATCAATAATACGTAAATATAGCTTTCAGACGATTCAATGGGAATTTCTACGCCCGTTTTCACGGTGTCTGTCCTCGGGCATCAGTAGCTAAGTATCATGAATCAATGAGCGACATTTTTCTCCTCATAGTGAGGCAGTGCCAAGTAAATATGAACACTTCGGAGTGGGGTCTCGCAAATATTAATACCTCCCTATAGCTGCAGGTGATAAATAAATTAGAGATGTAAATGATGCAAACTGGATCTCACGTTGAATAGCTCACTCCTCGCTTGCATTACTGGTTGATTCCCGGAACATGCCTCGACATGGGGGGAAAAAAACTGTAAATACTAAGTCATTGTGAGAAATCACCTCCCTGTTGGTGAGGAGACGTCTGTATCCTGATGACAGCGTTGTGTAGGGTGACAATGCTGCCATCAGACAGCGTCATCGTGAGCACGGCACCGTAAACCTATATGCCATATAGCTGCCTCACTCATCTGGTCTCAAACCAAATCAATATGCAGCTAGTGGAAATTGTTTTTTCACCACTCTATAGAGCACAGAGAGGGGTAATATCTTCTGGGGGAGTGGTGTTGCATCCAGCCCAGGTATTTTAACAGCTATGGTACATGACTATATTTCCATTATTTTGACAGTTACATATGTAACTCCCTTGTTGTCCTATAACAAGGCAATATAATCAGATAAAATATTAGCCTTTTCCTTAAGTCCAGCCCAGATCATTAGCGTTTAATCACACTAGTACCCTGTAGGTCTGTATTTTGTGTGTGGTGTATGTGTGGGAGGGATTACCCTTCCAACAAGATCTGATATTGCCTTAATTACACAGTTCAACAGTTGTAGACCTAAATACGCACACGCAGAGGCACAGCTGCGTCTTGGATTTGCCACACCTGCTTACAGCCTCTCTGCACTTGCTATTTCAGCCTGTCATTCAACAAGATGTAGTTTTCATGCAACAAACCTGCGCTCAGGGCTAACATTTAAGCCAGTTGATCACGTAACATGATCATAAAGCCACTGCAACTAGAAAATTGTACCTTAAATGATATTTAGACCTGACTATGCGTCTATTTGTAAAAAAATAAAACCACTCATTGCTCCTGTATATTCACTGTGGGGCAGGTTTAAAGGCTCATATAGCTCCAGTGATTCTTCCATATCTTGATTCCTCTCTGGTATCCACCCAGAGGTGTCTCATAAGGTGATGGCGAGTGCTGAGAGACTGAGTGTGCTGAGACACAGAGCTGGTGAGAGTATATCATATGGCTGATTAAAATGGTTTTCTTAAGATCAGGGCGTCCGCGTTCACTCTGAATCTTCCCTTAAAAGACTTCTTCAACAAAGAACTTGTGAGTGAGAGTGTGAGAAACAATGAGACAGTGGCCGTGTCGAGACTGTAGATAGCGGGCTTTCATCTTAATTAAAACGAATTGCAGCGTTTTATGAATTTGCCTTTTAATGTGAATGGGAACATAATATGCTATATATAAAACCGTATTCAGAAGTGGCTTCCATATAGGCTTTTTTGCTGCATATGATATTTTATTCATCGCAGTCATAGAGCTAAATGTGAGCCCGTATAGGACGCCATGAAGCTATGGGAGTGACCCTACCCTCCTGCTCCACAAAGCACCACAATGGTTGTTTTCTTCTCTAATCATAACAGCTTTGACTAAGTGCACAGTCATCCTGACCTAATGACCATTACAGGCAAGCATTAAGTAAGAAATACTGCCTTGTGTTGAGCACAAGCTCCAGATACTTCCTGTGCTTACAACAATATGCTCAATGTGCTGCTGCTGTATTATCTCATTGTTTTCCATCTCACAAGCGACTTAGTGAAGACATCAACTTGCTCCATCATGTAGTGCTGAAAGCTACCGGATTCAGTCTTTTCAAACAATGTGAATCATTTAGTAACGTAAATAAATATAAATCCAAAGTGCAGTACAAACCTGAACAAAGCCATAGTTCATAAAACCCATGAACATGATGAATACCGTCATGAGTGCGCAAACAGTGTGCCCTTTATAATTAATTTACCTTCAGAAATGAAAGCACTGTAGCCTACACAAACCAAGCGGTTATCACAGCCAAACAAATAATGCAGGAGCACTTATTATTATTTATGACATTATGACAGCCGTAGGATCTCGAAAATGAATGGTTACCTGTGAGTCACAGGCCGATTAGCATTGCGGTCCAGATGTCCAAACATTAGCATTGACATTACCATTTCATTTAAAAGGCACAAACGCCTATTTTTGTATAACAGTGACTCGAAATGTTGGAAATGATTGAAGAGATGCTTGCATTGAATGTGTATTTTGGCAGAAAGGACGCTGTAGTTGTTGTAGTTAGAGACACATTAGTGCACCTTTAGCTCCAGATTGGGCTTCTCCCTGCATTAGAAACAGCATCCGATTTTCCGGAAATATGCATACTCGGATGAAAAATCCAGATGTTTGTGTTTATTTAACAACACTTACAAAGATGCTTTTAAGTATGAAAAATATGATTTTTGCATGATAGAAAAAGCTCTTGGACTCGTTGCAGGTCTACTTTTTTTAATTCATTACATGTTGCTACTCTTCTTTTTAAACACAAGCAAAACATTGATGTATGATAATGTAAAATAATTGAAAGAAAAATCATAATAGCAATTGAATGCATCATAATCTTTAAATGTTGGTCCGTGTTGTACAAACTAGGCAAGGACATATGTTAATGTACCAAAACATTTTTTTAAATTTTCATTTATACGTTTGTACAAATAATAATAAACATAATAATCATAATAATACATTACTTTATAAGCGCCTTTCTAAACACTCAAGGACACTGTATAATAATTAGAACAGGTAGAAGCATAAGGACAAATAGTGCTGGATTGTTTGTAAATGCCATCAACAAATTATAGAGGGAATAAAGCCGGGAATGTTAAGCATCCCAACGAGAGGAGAAATAAAAGGCAAAGCCTGACAAGATACACAAAAAACATATACAAAAACAAACAAACAAACACAGTGATTAATGATGATACTGTTTGTTAGCTATGAATGTCAGCTGGGACAGGAATTGGTTGTACCATGTCTATTTAGACTAGGAAATAATAGGAAACTTACACTTAAAAACCTTCATCATGGTGCAGTGGACAAGATATAAATATATATATTTTATTTAAATAGTTGTAGGAAAAACATCACAACAACAGTAAAGTTTGTTAAACAACCTTCTCAGTTTTTTCAAACATCCCCAGTTCTATATATTTAAGAAAATCAAATATTCCGCTCCATAACTTGAATGTATTGGTAATACATGTGAGGCACAAACTTGATGCAGCCGCCACTCGTCTCAATGACACTCAAACAATCACGAGAAAACAAATCGTGGCTGTAACCCACTCTGTGTGCTGTCTTTGGCTTATTGTTTGAGGGCCACTTGTTTTGATTTTGATGTAGTCTGTTGGTGTGACGAGCCTTTTCTTATGTAATGCGCTGCAGGTGGGAGATTTAAAGTTTCAGCACTACAGCTCCTACATTTGCTTTCAACAACATGACGGGGTCTAAATTTTCTCTACAGTAATCTCTGCCTCATCCATGTCTCGGCTGCTCATCAATTATTTTTTGAGGGTTTGCCAAGCTTGTCTGATACTAAATGATGAAACGGCTGCAAATATTTGAAATAAGAAGTGCCATGGCCTATACCACTGCTATTCCTCTCTGTCAGAGACTGTAATAATTAGTTTAGTAAATATTGTAACAGCCTTGACTTGGGTCTATTTGTCACAGCTGCTGTCACATGTTTGGCTTCTTGAACAGAAATAATTACATTAATTTAGTCTCTGATTTCTTTTTATTTTGTGTGGATGCAGCACAAAGTAGTTGCTTGCTGCTGACAACATCGACCAAAAACGTCCTCTTTAAAAAGATGCATGTGTCATTTATAATTTTTTGCATAAATCACTTGAATGTGTGTCAAGCCCTCTTTGTCCCACTTTAATCCTGGTAATATGAGCTGATAAAAACACTTCAACACATTAAACCTCTTCTCTTACAAGCAAGGTGTCCAGCAGCCACAGCATGACAGAATTGAATCCATCCCGCTGAATAATTAGAAAGTTGAAAGTATTTCCCTCTGAGGAAAAAACCATTACCTTTTCTCATTTCACTTCCAAAAAGTCACTAACGTTTCTGAAACCTTGTGAAAACAGCAGTGCTGGTCTTTTGTGAATAAGCTTTTCATGTGGATTCATGCTCCACTTGATGCCTTTTTAACGTTCATTTGGCTGTCACAAACAAACGATGCAGTCAAACATGTTCGAGTCTGATTCATCCACTACCTCACTGCTTTGACCTTTACTTTTCTAAATGGACGGCAGGAGATAGGTTTCACTCAGAAGCTTGAGATAACCAGTTTCATTTCCAATGGACGGAGGAATAAATCAATGAGAAACATATAGAATCTCCATTATGGCCATACTGATACAGATATAGTGTGTCAGGCTAAAATTAAGTACCCGTTGAATTTTCTCCAGTTCCAAGGGACACATTTGACAAGCTGGATGTCAGAGGGAGGCGGTGTTTTCCTGAGACGACAACAGATTTGTACATATTTTATTTGTAAAGTGACCAGATGTTAATTGATCAGTAAACCCTTTTAAAGTAATGTAATGTGTCTGCACTTTGCACCAGCCAATACTTTGATTTATGCTCTGAAAATTGGTACCATAACTTACACCGTGGTATGTGTGTTCACTGCTAGAGGAATGAACACACTCAGCTGCTGAGAAGTTACTGAACTTACCTTTGATTTGATGTTTTCTTATTCTGTGTGCAAATTTTAAATTGACTGAGCATTATATTTTGACACAAGTTTTTGCAAGACAGGTTGTGATGCATACATACATGGGGTAGGAGGAAAAAATTTATTGAAGTTGGTATCATTTTAAATTTCTAAATTGTTAGTATATATCCATGTGAAGGGGTTGCCTAAAACTTAACAGGATCACAGGATGGTCAGGGCAGTGTCCACCTTATAGTGTACTGTTACCATAGCAAACTGTTGTAGTGGGCTAACTTCTGTATAAATTGACTTGCCGTAAGGTGCAGATTCACCTCGATGAGGTTTGACAATAACAAGCAAACAAGCAATGGGGATAGGGCCTCAGACAGTAACATTTTTGTATTATTTTTCTAACTTTCTCTCACATCTCTTGCTTTGAAACTCAAAATCACTTTAAAGTAATGACATATAAAGTCAAATTTCTGAAAAAATGCGTCGTCCAACAACAGATCTGGACCATTCACAAGGTGTGTTTATGAGAAAGAGAAAATTAAAAAATATGTGTGAAGAAAACTGGTTAGTGCAGCCAGCTCTAAATCAGTCAAGCAAGCCACTTAAGAACAGATCTGTTCTTACAAGTGACTCTTTTTTGCTTATTTTCTTGAGAAGTGTAACACTACAGCATGATGGAATTAGCAAGATAGCTAGCTACCTTGCCAGCTGTCTGCTAGTTAGCTAGATAGCTTGTTAATTCCACTGTGCTTTTATGCTACACTGGCTGTAAAAAAATATGACCAGCTAGAGTATACACACTATCCCTTTAAAAGGGTAGTTAGACACACACACTTGGCTTCGGAAAGGGCCAGGCTAGCTGTTTCCCCCAATTTCTATTGTTTGTGCTAAGCTAAGCTAAACAGCTGCTGTCTTCATATTTTACAGACAAATATCATAGTGGTTTTAATATTTTCATCTTTCTGGCTGTAGGAGAGAATAAGCGTATTTCCCAAAATGTGGATCTATTCCTTTAAGTGACACTTGGATACTGTTTCACAGGGAGCTCCAATTACAAAAAAAAAATGGCAGCTTACAAACCCTTCACTATCCACTTTCTGATAAAGCAAGCAATTTGTAGTGCTTTAGACACAAGCCACAAGTTGTTCTCAGTGGACTCCCGTTTGCTGATGGATGAAATCTTTTGAAAAGGTGTCTTCCAGTTTAAACCCTTTTTTTTAGTCTCATTAAGCCAGGCCTGAGGCTTTGCATAAATCACAAGAGACTCCACTTGGTGTCTTCTCCATTCGAGTGATGATTATTATGTGAAAGTACCTTCTATCTTGCAAGAACGCCGGCTGGATTTAGACTTCAGTTGTCCGCTCTGTGTATCAGTGGTCAGAAGCTTTAGCAGTATTCTCAAAAGTCCAGTTTAGCCTCAAACAGAGTGAGAGCAGTGGGCAGCACGCGGTCAGGGCTGTGTTGAATTTGAAATGTAACAGTCCAGTGATGCTTTGAAAAGTGCAGGTTTTTCCTGATGGGCTCTCACGGTGAACACAGGACTCCTGTGGAGAGTGGGACAAGGTTAGAGTCGTGAAGCAGTTCAATACATCGGCCGTGACTCATAATTGCTAACTTGCTCTATTTTCTATTTTAATTCCTTTATTTCCAACATTCTCTCGCTGTGGACGCAGAGCTGCTGTTGAGGCTGTCTTTGAAGATGACGGGCATGACAAAACAAGGCCTAAGTTGTTATGACAGTGGAAATCCTCCATTCCTCTTTAACTATTGGCACTAATGCCTGAGGGTCGGAATGAGCAAGAAAACCAAAAGTTTACAATGCTGTTGTCTGATACACTACATTTGTTCCGCCCTAAACACGTCGTTGCTGAGGCCAGAACAGAACAGCTTCAAAGAGTGAAAACAAGCCACAAGGAGCACTTCACAGAAACTGATAGAGGCAATATAAAATATTCAACATATGCCTCTCTGTTGGCCAAGGTTTTGAGTAGTCTGATATCACACTATGAACAACAATAAAATCTTTTAATGGCATGTGGACCTTGTGCATCTCACAGCTGAAGGCTTCTATAATATGCAACTCAAGAAGAAGTACTGCTCCTTCTTGAAATTAAATCAAAATCACTGATATGAAAACCTTGTAAATGAGATGATGTGTTTTTATTGGGAAACTGATGTTTAGTCAGTGTTTAGTGTGTTTTGGTTGCATTCTGGATGTTGGATTATCCGATTTTCTGTCTGGAGAGTTTTGAAAAAGTAAACTTAGTATAGAGAAATGTGTGTCACTGTTTTTAACCTACTTTTGTGTTCTTTTTATCATCTTTACCAGACCGCCTCCGTCAGACCCGGGGCCTAAAGCGGGAGTCCAGAGTGGTCACGGGACAGGAGACAGGTTGGCCTCCCACGACACCCCTCAGCATGCCGGACCTCAAGGGGAGCAGGGCCAGGGTCATGTGGCCAGGAAGAGTCTGCATGTGGATGTGGGTAGCAGCAGGACTGGCAGGTCCCCCTCCGTGTCCCCTGACCGAGGCAGCGTCCCCACCTCCCCTTACTCTGTGCCACAAATTGCACCCATGCCCAGCAGCAAACTGTGCCCCGTCTGCAAAACCACCGACCTGATGGGCACGGGGGACGACAAGCCGAACTCCAACACCTGCACGCAGTGCCGCTCCATGGTGTGCACCCAGTGTGGCTTCAACCCCAACCCTCACCTCACAGAGGTAAGCAGCACGCTCACAAGGATGATACCGGGGTGGAGTTAAAAAAATAGATTCTTAGATACATCAAAAAGACAAGTCGGCTATCACAAATGTGAGACGACTATAGCATCACCCTCAGTTAGGACACAGTAAGTCTGTTGAGCCTGCTCTGTTTAAACACGTCCACGCTGCAGATTAGAAACTATGAACAGGTCACAATCTTATGATGGAGCATTACACGTTTTAATCTTTGCTGTTTATTTTTTCTTGACAACATGCCAGTATTTAAATCACTTAACTCTCACAGTAAGGTGTTTACATTTTTTTTTTATTAATGAAAAACATGTATTTTCTGTATTTACGGCGCTAATGCCAGTTTAATGTTAATTGTTGATCTTTGCAAGCAGTCACATGCTGAGAAAAAAAATCATGTATCAAAGCTTAATATTTTTGAACGCATCAAGATGCATAGATAATCATTTTATCATCACATTGTGGGGTGCCTACACATTTCCACCCCTGGTGTTTTTCAGTTATATTTATATATATTTCTTCCTTTATTCAACATTTGTTTAGTAGTTTACCAAGCAAGCAATACACAAATATACTATGCATGGAACGTATGTGAACCACTGTCATTCTGCAGTGAACTACAAACACAGTCAGCGTTTGTCATGGTGCATTCACATGTAAAACAAAACATCTAAAAGACTACCACAAAATGGTAAAAAAGTTGTACAATCGACTGCACAAACAGATTCAAAATGAATCCAGGCGTACTGTACTACAGACTGCCTGAAGGCTAAAGAGAAGAGAAGCAGTGGGGTGGCTCTGTGACGTTAACTTAACAAGCACATGGTTTTCTGAATGAAACACGTTGAAAAAAAAATCTAAATATTTTTACAAACCTGTCCACAAACAACCAGGATATTCTTTCAAGTGCTTGTAATTGTGATGAGGCTGACAAATCCTGCTTTAGAATAGGATCAGGCATCTCTATGCCTTCAGCTTTTGTTTAAGCCCCTAACACCCACTAACATCTGGCTGTTGTCTTTAGTGGCAATTGACATTCATTTCGGGGACAACTGACTCTGCAATAGTCAAGGGTATTTATCGGCTCCAGCTTGATGGAAACATGACACCCCGGTGGACAGGCTAATTTTCACCCCTCGTCCGGCGTGAGGCTTTGACTCTTTGTCAGTTCAGCCACAATTTCTCTCCGTCTCTGTCTAAGTAGTGCTCAGACGTCGCTCAAAACAAGACAGTCTGAATCACCACTGTAACATTTTCACTGGTCTCCTTTCTACTTATGTTTTCTGGCTCATTCATGATGATGAATGTGACAAACCAGAAGAAACGTATACTAATATAACATATACATAATGTACCTTTTCATCAATGTTTTTTTTTTTATTATTATTTTCAGCTTTTTAGATTAATACTGAAGATTTCAACACTTTGAAAGGACACATATGGAATTATGTAGTAAAAAAGGGTTAAACAAACCAGAATATGTTTTATATTTTCAATTCCTTGAAGTATCCACCTTTTGCTTTGATTACAGCTTTGCACTTTTCTGTTATTCTCTCAGTCAGATTCATGAGGTTTTCACCTGCAATGGTTTTCATTAACAGGTGCACCTTATCAAAAGTTAATTTGTGAAATTTCTTACCTTCTTAATGTGTTTGAGACCATCACAGCAAAAGGTGGATTCTTTGAAGAAACTAAAATATAAAACATATTCTGGTATGAGTGCATAATTTTTTTCCACCAGTTTGGGAGCTACATACAGTATATAAACATAAATCCATCATATGTGTATATTCAATATCTGGCACATTTACACGGATAGCTGTTTATTACTTATAGTTAAGTAATAGTAGTTTAATTATCACAGTGTATATTAATACTTTTAGTATTTTTCCTTTGCTTCCTTATGGCATCCATAGTGTTTGGTGGTGAGAAAAAGTGACACGAAACCTTTTATATGCGGCGACTTCATTAAGCAAATCAACAGAAACACAAACCAGAGAGTGCTCATTTCAAAATGTTGATTGTAATTCAGGTGCTTCATTTTGGTTTTATTTGTTCCACGGTAATTATTTCTCATTGACATTTGTGAGTAATGCCGTTGATGACTATTGTTGTCGAGTTGGCTGTGACTGGCTCGCAGGCTGGATCGCACCAACTGAAAACGTGGCGAGGAATGAATGTGAATGTGAATGAGTTAAACGCTGATTGAGAGCTGTGAACTTCCTAGCTCTCGCCATTGTTCGCCTTCGATTGATGAAGTGTTTAATGATCTGCTGGGCTCATGAGCTTTCATCCCTGACGACCTGGTTATCACACATGTCTGCGCCCAGTAACGTACTGGTCACCTCCTATTAGCTGTAACGAATAGCACGCCGTTATTTTTTAGCAAATTCTGCGTTCTTTTCTAGCTGATTTTAATAGTTAAAGCGCTCAACACTTGAACAAAGCTCCATCCATCCTTTCTGACAGGCACTAGTGAGCATCCAAATCATGCTCAGAGTCTCTCCCAAACAAAGCTTTTTATAACACCGCTGAACGCAGCACAACACATCTCCCCATCATTCACAATCATTCATATGCATCCAAACAGTCATCACTGCTAACAGGTAGCTGAGGAAGCCTATTGCCTTCATCCTAAAATAAATCACTTGCCTAATTTGAATTAGTCTATGCTTCGCTGTTACTGTGAGTCAAGTGTGGCTGTGTCATCTGTCACAAAGTTTCACATCAACTCCACTGAGTCATGTTGCAAATTGCAGCCAAGATGCAATGTCAGTTAAGCTGGCCCACAGGCTATCAGAGCAACTGCAGGCTGAATAAATACTGCGATTCAGGGAGTAAATGTTTCGCTTTTCAAACCGTAGATGCGTGCATGTAAATATATATTAACTAATGTGTGTGTTTGTAAGCTTGACGCCTGCATGAGTGCATGATTGTGTGCAGAAGAAGGGCGACTGTGCAGAAGTTTGGAAGAAGAAGAAGAAGCTGTGGGAGATGGAGGGACTGGAGAGGAATGCGTGGACCAAAGTGGAGACAGACAGTAAAGAATAGATCATGGCAGGGAGTGAAGGAGAGCATGGCAGTAAAGAGAACGGGCGGAGGTGGATGTTATGGGTATTTTTCAGCTCAGCCTTGGTGAGCTTGTCAGATGCTGACAGGGAGAGAGACTCTGAGGGAAAGCGCTCAGCCTCTGGAGACCTGAAGATTTACCCCCCTAACCTACTTAGCATGGATTGGGCTCTTGCTCTCACTGCAGCAGATCTGACACAGCCTTATCACCCATCAGTGAAACTGATGATGGCCACGTTGTTGCCAATCAAGGTGATGATAAGGCTGAAGATGACGATGACTGGGATTACGATAACAGTGAATACAAGGGACAGAAGCAGAGAAAAGGATAGCAATGCTAAGGAAGTTGGAGTGAAGTGTTCCTCCGTAACAGGAGCGGATGTTGTCATACTGGTGGTCATAGGCAAGTTATGAGACAACAGGCCCCTGGACACAGACATGTAGACTGGTAAATATAGGTCGTATGTACAGGCAGCAAAATACGACCTATGTTCACATCTTTCGCCAAGGAGAACAGGGTTTGCGTCCCGTGTGTAAACAAAGATTTCTAACGTGATCATGTTTTTGAAAGTAACTTACACTTTTTACGTAACTTACTTCCGGCATTTATGTACATTTATTTACTGTTTAAACTAACGCACAACCAGAAGGTTTGTTGCCCTAACCCTAGCTCAGTGGTTTGTCGTATAAATTCACAGAAACTGCAGCCTTCATCTCAGCCTGCAACCGCGAACCGTACGTGTATGTATAATGACGTGTCTGCTATTCTTAGTTCTTTGGTGTCTCTCTGTGGTCATTTTATGTCGGTTTCGGTTGTTTTGTGTCACTTTGTGGTCATTTGTGTTTCTCAACAACCTGCATCGCTTCCATATTGAAAACATATCTGTATTGATACTTAGTTTTGGGTGTCTTTCTTGTCATTTCGTGTCGCCTTGTCGTCTGTTCTTTTTGTGGTGTGTCTCTTGATATTTTGGAGGTGAAGAGACCAAGGACCCAAAGTGTCAGGGTCCCTGGCCCTGTATCCGTTTAGTAATCCATCTGTGCTTGAAAAAAAGCGGAGACAGACTTCCAGGATTCTGGAGGATTAAACTTGTTTTCATTCGTACATCTGGTGTTTTGATGTTGAAAATCACCTGTGACATTTTCTGTTAAGACAGTGTCTCATTTCATTCAGTCCCCAGGATTGTCTCTTGATTACAACACAGGCTGAGTCCGGGTTCAGGCTTTGTCAGGGAGGCATTTCTGTTTACAAATAGTTTAGAGACACTGATTGAACTGTCTCGGATTATAGGGATAATATGAGCAAAATCTGTTATTGAAGAGGATTTCCCTTCAAATTACAGAAAGATGGCAGCGCTGATTAAAGTGTTGATAACCACGGGCGATTCCATATTTGGATATTTTAGATTATGCTTATTCACCACAAAGTCCCAAATGGTATCTCCAGCTCGACTTCAAAAGTATAAATTAGAGCAGTTTTTTTTTTATTTTTACATTAAGCAAGAAGCCGCCTTATCAGTTGAATTCAATCTCTGTTCATGTAGGTTTGTTTGAGGAATGATAACAATTGTTGAAATACAAGTCAGAGCTGTGTAAAACAACCTGGTGATGAGAATGCAATTTAGAGAGATGTAAACAGCGGGCAGCAAATGGGTGTTATATGCCACAGTTTGTTACAGGGCTGTCAGTCAAACCGAGACAACAAGGTTTATTCAGAAATGTTGGCTGAGGATGTGCAAGAGCTGATACACGTGAGCTTGTGCGTATGTGTGCACATGATGTTGACAGATGAAAAAAATATCGCTGTAATTGTTATGAGGGCGGTGTTTAATTAAAAACGTGATGAAAGAGGGAAGCAGACAGAGTCAGAGACGGTCATAGAGGGACTCAGAGACGGAGAACAACAGAGAACAAGAGCTCAGAGAGATAGTGAAAGTACCACAGACAGTGTTCTCCCACCATCATACAGGGGAACATCTGCTTTATAATTGGTCCAATTTCTATTTATAGATCCTACCCTCCTTCTGTCTGCAGCGAGGGCCCGGTCCTGAGAAGCCACAGCTGAAAGAAAGAGGGAGAGAGAGCAGTGAGAGAGCGGAGGGGAGACAGAACAGGAGAGAAAAGCATCATCATAAATGAACCATAACAGAGTGTTCATGCTAACGCTACATTGACTCAGCTCCAAACGCAGCAGTACAAAAATACAAAATATAGAGATAAATCAAAAAAGTAATTCTGGGGCACTTTTGAAACAAAAAACAAAACCTTTTCTTTATGCAGTGTGGTGTGCTTCTCCACGATGAAGGCATCAACATCGCCAAAACACTCGGGAGATGGATTTTGAAACACCCCTTTGTCATGAAATGATGACTTTTTAATACTTTTGTTTGAAGAATGCCTTGGAACTGCTTCTTTTTTTTCTTTCAACCAACAATCCCACACGCTGAGGAACAGTTTTAACAAATGCTCCCACACAAAAGACTCTGCAGAGGCACTCTTTATATCTCCTCCTCCCCGATCAAACTGTGGCAGGTAGGTGGCCGTGGGCCACTTCTGCAAAATGACAGCAGGCAAGGCGGCAATTAATAATAAAAAAAAACCCATTAGAAATATTTATCAAATAAAATCAATAAAGATTAAAGTGTTTTTTTAATCCCTCCCAGTCATAGATTATGATCCACTAGAAAAGTGTTTTTGTGCTGTATGTGCAGAGACCTAAGAAATGTCACAGTGTTGTATTAGCACTTTTACTAAAGCAGCCTAAGGGACCTGAATCCTTTTTCCACCGCTGATCCTGGCGCATTGCATTCTGTGAAGTGGACACCATGACTTCGGATCCACATCTTTGTTTACATTCATTCATCTCAGCCTCAAGCACACAGCAGCAACAAACACAAATCAATACACACAAAAAAACCTGCACAGAAACATCTAACAGGTGTAGTGAAGCGGCTCGGTTGTAACGGTGCTCGGTTTGCACACTGACAGCATGTTTGGATGCACACACAACCATCCTGTCATAGCAGAGTAGCAGGGTTAGCCACCATGCTAACAGCATTGACAACTACACAGAGTACAGTTCAGCTGTTTATCGATCGAGTTTGGTAGAGAATTGGGGTGTTGTGAGGAGTGGATGTTTAGGGGGAGATAGCAGGTCGACGTTAAATGACACATGAAAGAGTAATTTGAGTTGCAGCTCAGCACTGTGTGTCAAGTTGTTCTGGTCAAAAATCTCTAAAAACATTAATATTAAACTAAATTGATTGAACCTATTATGGTGTATAAGGATTCAGAACATTAATTTGTTTCCTTTTGAAGTCCCATAAGTTGTTGCAGCAATTTTGGGGTTGATGCCATTTGTTACGCACAGTTGGTGCTACATTGGACTTTCTTTTTTAAATATCGAGAAAGGAGAAAAAAGGTTAAAAAAAACAAAACATCCAGAATATTACACCAATAAAAATCTACGCTGTCATCTGGTTTCAAAAACGTTGAGATTTCTGTATTTTTAGCGATTGGGTGACGAGCACTGACATTCTCTAAACTGCTGAGAAACTGAGCAAACCTCTGATTATCAATATATATATATAGGAAAGCTACATACTCTGAATGCTCTCGGTCTCTAGTTTTTGGTTGTTAAGGTTAATGAGGCTGTGATTATCTTAGAGGTCCAAGCAGCTCATTTTATAACGTGAGGTAGAGATTCAAGAAATCCTCACTGGGAATATACATATTATATCAGTAATATATATAGTATAATATTGGATAGGTATTTTGGGTTAAGCTGAAGTGCTCGTGTTAGCTAACTGTCTCCAGAGTGGGACAGTGTTGGACTAACACATGACAGGTGGCCAGAGACACGACTCTAAATAAATATTCATGATGCTCTGTGACGTGTTAATGGGCAGCAGTTTGACAACAAACTCACAGCAACTTTATGATGTGATGTGATGCCAGTGTTGTGTTTACTGCCTGCTCTGCTGCTTTAAGGTTGCTCTGTACGGGTAAATTTAAAACTTTGATTGTTGTCCACAAATAGTTTTCCACCAAATAAAAACAGAGCGTTTGGCTGTGACTAGCAGTGAGTCAGTCTGTTGGTCAGTCAGTCGGATGTTTCAGGCCTCTGCTCCGTGCACATGCACAGCTGTGTGACACAGACTTATAGTAAGACATCACTAAGTTTCCCACATAGAGACAGAGGTGCTTTAGCTGACTTGGACTTTAACGTTGCCAGGTTCTAATCCCAAGGCCCAAAATTGATTTTCTCAAGCTGCTACAGTTACAGCAACCTGGGAGAACAAACTGTCCATAGTGTCACAAGTAAACATTGTTATTTTTCAAAGTGTTCTTGAACACAACTCTGTAAGTTTTGAGTGTCTCAGGCACATTATTGATCTCAGTTTGAACTCTAACTTCAAAACTTTTCAAGAGTGTACAGTTCAACATGAGAGCCCCTTGACTTGTTTTATAGCCTGCATGTGTATGTAAGTTTTGTTTATTTTAACATCATCCAGTCAAGAGGAAAAATAAATAAAAATAAATTCACTAAAATGATGCGGTCATATCATTGAAGGATAAGTCCATTATACCTCAAGGGAGCCAGAGCCTGGTTCCTAATCCCCTCAAATTAATTCAAATATTTAGCATCAGGCATCTCTAATCCCCTCTAACTTTGCATTATGTGGCACAAGAGATTTATTGGCATTCAGATCTGGCAGAGTGGAGAACAATAAAATAGTTAAATGGATCTCTCACTAATATTGTCTTCACATGTGCTGAAGGACGGCATGGTGGTGGTGACACTTGAGATTTTGCCCTCATAAGAAATAGAAATGTTTCATATTTGTAAATGCCATTCGAGTTCAGGGCCTTGAGAGGAAACATTTAAATTTCTTCGGGGTCGAGGTGTGAATCTTCTGCCAAGTGTTTCCTGGAAGAACATTTAATGAGTGAAAAAATATATTCAGAGTGGAAGTTTAATCATTTTGTTTTTTGACACCAACTGCTAATCATCAAAGGCAGAAAAATGAGCTGTTTAATTATTTGTGAGGACAAAGTGAGCCGTAGTTTAATTCTTGGTTTCCTACCAAGACAGTAGCCAGCCTGCCTGTGTGTCATTTGCTGAGTTAGCAGCTGAGGCTGTGCCACTTCACAACAAATCAAAGCTGTCCCCCCCATGACACACATGACACAGTACGTACAGTACATATTCATGGATTAACCTGAGATCATCTTTATGTTCCATTCCAATATAGCTTGATAACAATATGTATCCCAATATAGCTTGTTTTCTAACAATTAAATTAATAAATAGTCTATATGAAATAACCACATGGTCCAACCTAATTTTTGTCTTCTCCATATGCTATTTCATAAAAACAGCACCTTTATTGTTTGCTTCCAGTCCAAATAGCTCCGTCCAAATGAAGTAAATATAATTTTATGCTGTTTGGACACTGGTTTTTCTACACTGAGATATAAAAAAATATAGACATTTTTATCATGTTGGACAATACATATCGTGATACACTGAGCCCTATACTGTGACTCATTTCCCAGTGAAATGGAAGAAAGTGGGCGAGTTCAGCGGTACAGAGCTACAGAGGGCTGTTGGTCACCTGTTGTTTGAATTACCCCTCAGCCACATTTTTTTGTTTTGGACTAAACACACAAATCTCTTCCTGTCTCTCTCCATCTAACTCTGTAACTGCAGTTTTATATGACCGGTGCGGCTAGCTAGTCACCAGAAGTCTCATTTGATCGGATGTGATTAGACCTGATGAGTCATTAAACATTTGAAACCGTTTTACAGGAAGAGAAAATAAAAACCCTGATACTGATTTTTACATATACTTGGAATAACAAGAGTTACATAAAGGGACGCAGAATTAAAAATGGGTAAATTTATTGTTTTTTTAATATTTGTTCCTAAATGCTGTTGTGCTTTATATCCTGAAGCAGGAAAGGTTTCTCAGAACATGTACAGTGTGTTCAATTTCCTAAACCACAATCAGAGAAAATGTCAGTGTTTTGTGGAGGTGTTTCACACAGAGCAGCAGGCTGTAATCACAGACTGGGGCTTTAAGTGGACAAACAGCATGAACTGGGTCAGGAATCCAGCTGAGACACTGCATGCTGAATTTTGCATATACCAAAATATTTTGCAATGTGAACTGCCAGAGACTAAATCTGGGACACTGGTTTGATTATTACCCCGTAACTCGCTTTAGTCAGGCTGAGCTGAGCTCTGCAGCCGGAACAATAGGAACCATCTCATCTTATCAACCTGTTGGAATTTAAGTGGCACGGCAATTTTTCTTCTGTCCACTTTCCTATCACTGCTGTAATACAATGATACGGGAGAAACATATTGACGCTCACTTTGTGCAACATTGTGATAATATGGTGATTTGTTATAACTTGTGCAACTCATGAGTTAACCAAACGGTATGTGGCGCACATTATTTCTGTATTAGCACAGCAGCAGCATCACTACTACACGTTGTGAGACATATTGAAGTGATTTTTCTGCCAGTGCTTCAGGCAGGAAAAAAGTTATTTTTTATACAGGAAGCATTCTTGTTTCTTTCAAATCAGACATTTTTATTTCTTAACTCTCGCTTTTTTGGCCTGCTGCCTTTAAAATCCTGCATATAATTAGGACTGTAGTAAACAGCATTTCCTTTTGTTGATCATTTCACATCATTATGTATTTTCAGTTTTTCTAATCTGACCATAACAATCCTATAAAACGGCTGAACAAAAACAGAATCTAATGCAATCCAATACAAAACAACCTTTATCTGTAATTCCACTGTCTTATAGCTTTTAAGGTCATGTTATCGATATATAGACACACATTACATTTCATAAAATATTGCACTTCCTGTGATTTGGATATTATAAAAGTCTATATTGCATTGAAAATGAATGTTAATTACTGTGCAATTTGCAGCTTGTATTACTATTTAGTCATCTCATAGTAACTGCACTGTGCAGTAATGTATTCCAGCACCAAACGCAGCTTTAAACATTCCCGGTGACACAGCTTCAGCAAAAACTGAATATTAAAAGCCTCTCAAAGGCAGCAGCATATCCTCTGCAGGGATACAGTAAGGCATTTCTTTACATTATATTGCTCAGGTGTTCTTTACATTGTGCCCATCTCCTTTACCGTATATATAAAGATATAATATTATTCACGAGCGCTCTGCACTACTTTCAAGTGTCCTCAGTAACACCGTGGCTCCCCGCTGTGCCTGATACTGCACCAGCGCTCCAAACAGCATGAATAGAAATTTAACCGTGATTTTCCCTCAACCACTCATAATTTCTAGTTGTCTTATTTTCTTCTGTCGAGCGCTGTTCCCTGTCTGGCCATGTTAAGGAGTAAAACCGATGTGTTTTATTGAGATTGTACTTGTGTAGTTGTTTGTAGCACTGACTGGGTGAGCAGAGGCAGAAAGAGACAAACTGACAGGCAGAGGAAGAGAGAGAGAGAGAGGGGGGAGAGAGAAAGAGCGGGGCACTGGGAGGAATTTCAATGTCTTTTGGCCCAATTTGCAAGGAATTGATAAACCGCTGCATTCTAAGCATCCTGATCCCCAAACTGCAGTGCTCAGCTGCTGTACGCACTGCATGGTGATACCGCATTGTGATCTCCGAGGCAGAGCTTCCTCCTTTGTCTGCGTTCTTGTTTGGTTGAAGTTTGTTTCTGTCTCAGAGCGTGTTCTTTACCCAGCTTTCCTGGGGAATGATGGAGTGCATGATGTCTCACTCCTGTCAACAAACGCAAACTGGAGAAGAAGAAGTGGGTAACTCTGTGCACCTGTGTGATTTATGCCGCGTTAGATCCTCTAACATGTGTGTGTGTGTGTGTGTGTGTGTAGAAAAAGATACCTTCTACCTGTCACCTCAGCTGTCATTTTTGTTTTCTTCTACTCTTCACACTTAGTACTTTTAGGATCATTCTGTGGTCACAGGGATGTTGCTCAGGTCAGCGGGCATCAGCCTAAACAGTAACGTGACATTAACAAGACTTAACGGGACTGACTGACATCATGTAACACCATGCATCAAGCATTTACGGTATTTTTTAATAACTTTTATTAGGACGTTTTTTGCTCTGAACCTACATCAGTGGTTTTGTAGCATAAATTCACTAAAACCTTTTTTTTTTTTTTACAACCGCTGACTGTACATGTATGTATAATGAAGTGTGTGCTATTTTTAGAGCGCTCCACTGATTCATGGACTTCACACTGGCATCATTTACATGCTGCCAGTACGTATTTTACACACATTATGTGCCGCAAGCACGTACTTTGGTGTTAAAACAAACGCGGTCACTTCATGAAATTTTGTGAGATCTGCTTGTGTTTAGCAGACTCCATGCCTAAGCTTCATGCTGTTCAGTGGGTGTAACAGTATTTGGGGCTCCCTCTCAATACACTACACAGTGTGTACATGATGGACTGCTAATAAAATGTCCCATAGATCTCAAGAGCTCACACTCGACACTGTACTTCCTTGGGTTCTCAGCAATACCCCCGCCAAGTGTGAGGTCGATGGGATGAATGGATGTCGAGGAAATCGAAGGACAAACAGACGGAGACAGAGTCCTGCCATTGTAGTTAGATAAAACTAATATTAAGTTGGAGCCTTAGTTGATATGATGAAGAGTGTTAGATCTCACCCAAATCAGCATAAATTCAGGATGTAAATATGTGTTTGTGTGTTTGTGTCTGTATGTGTGTGTGTGTGTGTTGCCAGGATGCTTTGCTCTCATTATTTGATCCATATCCAAGTCTCTGTGGGCCCTTGCTGCTAAAAGGTTCTATTTCTGGCAGCGAGCCGTTGTTCTTCATGAAGCCACGTTGCTCGAGCATCCTGTTGGCAGATGCTGAGTTCTCGCAGAACCGTGGGCTCCGGTCCCGGCTTCTGACCTTTGACGTTTATCATACCATTGCACGCACAGACACCAGACACACACACACATTTAGCACGCTAAAGGTAGGAACAGGATCCATGTATGAAAGCAAAGCCGGATGAGAGTCATCAAAAATGTATACTTGAGATGGAGATGGAGATGGAGAGAGTTAGAGGGAGTTGTGTGATTCGAGAGAAGCAGATAAGAAGGAAAAATAAAGATGGGAGAAGGAGAACAAGATGGAGGGCTGCAACAGAGAGCTGACAGAGAAGGAGGGCAGGAGACAGAGTGTGCAGTGCGCTTGTTTTCTGCTGATACAGATCAGATTTCATAAAGATCCACATGATTGCCTCATAACAAGGGGGACGCAGAGAGGAATGAGATGGAGAGATGAGGCGGAGGCAGGCAGAGACACAATGAAATTGATAAATAGCTGCTTGCCCTCCCCACAGTTGCTTTCTTTGTTTTTCCTGTTTGTTTTTTCCACAATGGGCTTAATATGATTATCCTAACTGTAATTTGGAATGAAAAAAAAAAAAATCAAGGACAATAACAACGATGGAAAGAGGAGTTCCCTCAAGTGACTTTCTGGTTGGTGGAAGGTTGTTGTGTTGTTCCAGTGATGGCTTTTTCACCGTCCACATTACTCTGAGTGTCTCCAGGGTTCGCCGCTTCTCCCGGCGTCTCAGCTCCTGATTGACAGTGAAAACCGTGGCCTCATCACTCCTTACTGAGGACTGGCTGTGGGCCAGACACAAGGCTGAGATGCTGCTGAGCCTGTGACTTACTCTGTCTGTACGGACTTATGGCTGACTGGAAAGGCAGGTGGAGAGGTTACCAAACATTTTCAACCAGTGCAATTTTGAATGAAAAGTTGTAGGACAGATCAGGCTGGGACGGGGTATTGGCCATGTTGGGAGAGCGACTGCCTGGAGGGAGACCGGGGCCAGCTGGACCAGTCTGTCTGAGTGCACCAAGTTGTGTTCTCTCTTAGGTGAGGCTGTAAAGTCTACACTAAATGGTACAGTGACAAGGTAGCCTGAAAAAACTACTTCAGGGCTAATCTGGTGTAAAGTCCACAAAAAGACAAATTATTGTTGCAGAAAATGAACTTTCTAGTCCGTGACAAATACTATTCCTGATACAGTGTTTACTCCTGTGTTAGACATGGACAACCATCCACTGATCTGGTTTAGTTTCATGAGAAGGACACACTGATACTGTACTCAAGCCTGCCTTGCCTTGCCTTACATTTACTCAAGTACTGTGCTTAAGTACAGATTTGAGGTATATGTACTTTAGTATTTCCATTTTATGTAACTTTATACTTCTACTCCACAACATTTTGAGGCACATGTTGTACCTTTTACTGCACTACATTTCGCTGATAGCTTTAGTTACTTTTAAGGTAAATTTAACATGAAAAACATGATTCATTTAAAAGGATTCATGTCTTTTATAAATTCAACCTCATAACAGTATATTAAGTACTTAAAATGAGCCCTATATTTACTAAATTAAAACACTGCTTACATAAAAGCATCAACAGAAATAATCCGATAATATATTAAGAATATATAAAACAATCTATAAAGTGGGTCCATTCTGCATAACCAATACTTTTGTAGTGTGAAACAGGACTTTTACTGGTAGGGAAGTAGTTTCATACGTCACTAAGGGATCTGATTACTTTTTCCGCCACTGGTAATTTCAGGTCATTCTGAACACACCAACTACATTTCCTCCATCACTTCAATCTTCAAGGACCTTAACCACTGGAATTGGTGAAATGAGTCCCGTTCTGTGAAGTATGACAAAGTGGCAGTTTCGTGTGATTATCATGCGATGGCAAAATTAGGTGTTATCATTTCAGGTTAACTAACTGTGTAAGCAGAGTTTCTTCTTCAACTAAAAGTCAAAACACAGCAGTGAGTCAGCGTTTGGAAATATGTGAAGCAATACTACACTTTAGGTTCGGTGACTCATACCACTGAGGCTCCACTGTGAAGTGACAACTACCGTGCTAGCTCGTATGAAACGTGTTAACAGATAATATATGGAACAAGGCTCTAGGCAGGCAATAACCTTTTGCAATTCAAACCTCATAAAGAAGTAAAACAACATTTACAAGTTATTGCATTAGCACAATTCAGTATATAATCAGCATAGGAATAGAAAGACGCATATTCAGGGGAGCTTTAATGAAGTCTGAAAGATTTACATTTGAACAAATGTTAAGTCGCTATCAGTCCCCAGATGAGATGACACAATGCTGGCTGAGCCTTTGCTTCACTGATGGAAGGAGTTGCATTTATAGTATTAGGCCGACCTCCGTCCTGAGTGTCTGTGGCGACTGTGGGAAGAACAGCCAGCAGCGGTTGGTCCAGAGACGACCTAACACAGCAGATTGCTCGTCAACTCATTTGTGTGTGAAGTGGTAAACTGTTTTTTCTGGTTTCTGCTTGCACCCTGAGTAAACAGTTAATGTTGCCAAACAAACAAAGAGTGATGACTACAGACAAAGAAACGCCAACAATGAGTTATCGCCACTTATCGCCGTAGGTGCAGCCAAAGAGAACGAAACAGATCTTTGGGATTATAAGTTATATGTTAATGTGTTTAATTGTACTTCATAGCCTATCATTTGAGCAAATCTAATAAACGGCAAAATACAGGTCTTACAAGTTCACTCAAAAATCTCATTAGGATCACGTTATGCACATAAACCGGGTGGATTTTCATACTAGCTCATAGATTCTGTGTATGTGTGTGTGTGTGTACTGTATGTGTTGTTTATGAGCTTGTTTGTGAATCAATCTGCCATGGCCACAGGCTTGCAGAGACATTTGATTCCACAGCAGAAGTGAAGAGATCGTCCTGTGTTTTCAGTCTTCGCTTCGGCAGCTCCCAGAGTCCTAAAGCCCCTCAGCAGAAGCCCAACCGATATCTTTATGAATCCACCTTTACAGGCTAAAAGGGAATATTTACCCAAAGGTATAAAGGGGGGAAAAAAAGCCGCCGGCCAGGCCTCCCACCCCTCCCTTTGTGCCCAAGACCTCCAACCCTCACACAACCTTTCTCTGACTGCATTCATAATGCATTAAGGCATTATGTAATGACCATGAATCCAAGACAGCTACAATAGTGTGGCAGCTGTCAAAGCACCAGGATGCCAATTACCATGTATGGCCCTGTGCCATCACCAGGGCTTCTTTCTGACTTTCACCTTCTTATGAGCCAATATGGAGCAAGAAGATAGGAGAAGCGAGAAAAAAAACATAAAGGAAATGACAACAGCAGGAGGAACCAGAGGAGAATGGTGTGAGGATTTTAATGAGAAAGGAAACATGTTGTGCAATGAAAGGGAATGTAAGAGAAAGCAGAAAGGGAAGAGACACACAGGAAAGATGCCGGGGAAGATAGTGAATCAGGGGCAGACATGATTTATTGAAGAGTCCAGAGTTCACTCCGTCTGTCACATTTATTTCCAAAGCATTTGTTTATGGGTAAATTATGTTTACCAATAAATGTTCACGCGGAGGCACGGGGACGCTGAAATCCTTCTTCTGTGAGATATTCTACATCATTCACAATTATTCTTTCATTCAATCATTTTCCATACAAACAGTGTTTCCTATTCAGAGCAGGCTGGAGGCTTTCCCAGCATGCATTGGATGAGGGGTAGGGAAGGCAGCCAGTCCGTCACATAAACAGACCAACACACTCATGTTCACATTCACACCCATAGGCACTTCTGAGTTTTTAGTCCATGTTACTTGAATCTCTTTAGACAGTGGAAAGAAAGTGGAGCATCCACTAAAAAACCCAGGGGAGGAGATGCAAACAACCGAGTTACAGTATCTTTCTGAAAGATATCTTGACTTACTTCAATAATTCACCTATTTTGTTATCATCTACAATAGTTCTGTCAGGTAAACCTTTTTTTTTAAAGGAACACGTTGACATTTGGAGAATTATTTGCTCCCTTGCTGAGAGTTAGATGAGAAGATTGATACCATTCGCTGCACAGTAAATATGAAGCTACAGTCAGCAGGGGGCTAGCTTAGCTTAGCTCAGAGTATCCACTAAAAATAGGAGAAAACAGCTAGCATGGCTCTGTCCGGAGGTAATAAAATCTGCCTGCCAGCACCTCTGAAGCTTCCTGATAAACACATTCTGTTTAATTTGTTTAACCTCTTCAACGCCACGCAGGTTGTCCGCCCGTCTGTCTGTCCTCCACCATCCTATTCTCTTGAACGCGATATATCTTAGGAATGCCTCTTGGGAATTTCTTCAAATTTGGCACAAGATTTTGGAGGTTAAAGGTCAAGATTACTGGGACTTCATAAAATGCAAAATTGGATCGGAGGATGTATGGCTTAGCTAGTTATATTGACAGTAAAGGGATTTTTTTTTTTGTAGTTTCCAGAACAAAAGTGCTCGTCATGTAATCGCTGAAAAATGCTATTCTTGCAAAACTTTTTAATGCCAAATCACAGCGTGACTTTTTCTATGATGTTCCTCTTGATGTCTTGATGTGGTATTTTGGAGGGATTTTCATACCATTTTTGAGAAGTCAAAAATAGTTACCAACCTGTTTAAAAATGGTGTCAAACCAAAACTTGCTCCAACAAACTACGACACAGAATAGAAAATATAATGGCCTTCATATACTCAAATGATAATGTTCGAAACCCTTATACACTCTAAACTTTCATCATCTGAATAGGCGTACCAGACATATTGTTTATTACATATCTGCATCTCAAATTAGTCTCCAGCTTCCCACCACTTCTATGTTTCATCTACTGTTGACCTGCTTTCTCCCCCTTAAAAAGAAAAAAGGAGGTGGAGTGTGGAGTATTTATATGTTAATAGTTGAAAATTATGATTCTGTAGCTTATGGTCATTGTTTTGTTTTTTCTTTCACAGGTTCAGGAGTGGCTGTGTCTGAACTGTCAGATGCAGAGAGCGTTGGGGATGGACATGACCACACCTCGCTCCAAGAGTCAGCAACAGATCCACTCTCCGTCTCATCCAGCCAAACCAGAACTTGCTTCGACTCAGCCTGCACCCCAGTCGCAGCCCCCTCCGCAGACGCAGCCCTCTCCGCAGATGCAGCATCCTCCGCAGACGCAGCATCCTCCGCAGACGCAGCATCCTCCCCAGATGCAGCATCCTCCTCAGTCGCAGCCTCCAGCACAGACCCATCCAGCGCCGGGTCCCACCAGACAGACTGGTCCAGCTGGCCCAGGTCAGCCTCAAGTAAGGCTCCCTCCAGGGGCTGTCAGTCTCCCCGGCATGGCCAAGGCCCCGTCTCAGCCCGATCTGTCTCGCAGCTCTCCCGCCCACCAACCCCAGCACCCCCGCCAGGACCAGACTCGCAGTGCGGGGAGCTCCCCTTCGCGGCAGCCCCCACCTCCAGAGCAGACTTTTGGGAAGTTGTTTGGCTTTGGCGCTTCTCTTCTTAACCAAGCCAGCACTCTCATATCTGAGACTACTCAACCCCAACAACAGCCCCCCAAAACAGCCCCCAAACCAGGAGGACCTCCTGGTCCAGGGCCTGGGGTGGGTAAACCCTCAGGACCTCAGCCTGCTCAACAAGGGCCTCGAGCCCCTGCTCAGCAGCAACACCAACAACAACAACAACAACAACAACAGCACGCTCCCCCGGACTCCTCTAAACCCAAAGCTTGTTGTCCTCTCTGTAAGACAAACCTCAACGTCGGCAACACAGCTGAACAACCCAACTACAACACCTGCACTCAGTGCCACCAACAAGTGTGCAACATGTGTGGATTCAATCCCACTCCACACCTCGTCGAGGTAAGAGTCTGATTTGATCTGTTTGGCTTTTAGCTGCGTGTGACAAAGTATCAACTGGCCTGCGACGGCCTCCAGACCGTGGATTTTCTAAATGAAATGATTTATTGACGTGTTTGTGTGAAAAATGCTGTGTCACAGTGCAGCTGAATGGGTTGTGTTGTTATCCATTTGTGGCCGCCTGGTCTTGGAGTGTGCATTTTGCAGAGGACTCTTGTGTGCATGGATCAAGTATTTGGCTTCAGGTGCTGTCAATTGGCCAACAATTGTTGGCTGTTTCTGTTCGCTCTGAGGTTCTTCATGAGCCTCTTTTTGTGTTTTTTTTCCTGCTGCTTCCTATTGTTTCTTTGTGTTTTTTTGAGAATGGCCTATTATTGTTGTAGTTAACATAGAGGCATCAACTAATTATTTAAAAATAGTGCATGCAAACCCTCGTACGAACGAACATTTCTGCACAAAACTGCTTGATACTTGACTATTCAAGCTGCAGGTTCTCTATGCAGCTTCTACACACGATGCTTTATGTAAGCCTGAGAGCTTCTTCTCCTCTCAGTGTGTTTCTCCGTCAGTACCTGCTCTGTTCTGCTCTGTCAGGGCCTTTCATGTAGTTAGCAGAGTGAAGTCCAGGCTATGACTCACCTCATCAGTGTGCACTCCACCCCGGAGTGTGTACTCTACCCTGGAGCTGCACAGAAATATATGACCCGTCTACAGAAAACGAAGCCTTATCAAGTTCAATTTAATGGATAATCTTAGTATTGATTAGTCACATCTCAGGGTCCGCTGTGGGTGTATTCCTCTCTGAAGTTCCCCCCCGGTCCTCCGTCATGGTGGGAATCTAGTTGGTTAAGAGCAGAGACTTGCAGTGGCTTCCAGAGCCAGGCAATAACAGAGTTTAATTATGCAAATCAAGTCCAATTGAATGATAGCAGTAATAACAGGCTTTCTACAGAGCGCTGGCTTTTTATGGGTGAGCCTTGTCTTCCCAGGCATCTGGTTGTCACAGGCACTAGCACAGGCCATTCATGGATCGCTATGGAAACAGAGAGATAATTTGTTTGTCAGGCGTCCCTTTCATGCTCGGCTGCTAAGATGCTGAGAGTCCACAAAAACTTTCAGACTGCTGTGGCTCCGTTTTCATGAGAGACTCTGTTATTAGGTGTGCTGTGTTTCTGCTCGGCTGGCTGCCGCCTCAATCCAGCATTAGGTGCGTTCTTTCCAAACCTGTGAACAGTTTTTGTTGTCATTCCATGTGAGCTGGCAGGTTCGAAGCTCCAGAGTGGGTGAGAACCATTTGGACATGGTGTGAGGCTTTGTACTTTGAATCTAGGTTTCTCTGCTTGATTTCCACAGCCGGTTTGGCACATTATTCTTCCTCATCCTCTCCTAATCTCTCCAAAACTTTTCTGCTTCTCCGTTTCCGCTTTTTCTGCATCTTTTTCTTGCCTGTTGCAGGCAGAATTTTAATCACAGCTTCCTGTTTTCATGATTGTGTTGGGACAAAGAAAATTAATCGATGAACGATATGGTGGCTGATAGAGTAATTTCTTTTTAGATCTTTTTTATGTGGATTGTGCACCGATTTTTCACCACTCTGCAAATGCACCCAGAAAGCTAATATTTAACATTGTTATAAACTATTATACATCATGCAAACAGTGCGTGTCACTGACAGCCAATTCTATAAATGAAAATAGAGAATAAATAGGAATAAAATAAATAGCTCATTACTGTTTCACTCAGTTGCTGATTTAAAACAAATAAAAATAATAATAGATTAGTAGCTAACACCATTTCTAAATTACACCAGGCAACATTTTCTGCATTATATCTTATGTAAAAAAAAAAAGTTTTTCATAACAGCACATATTGGACAGCATATACACACATGCTGATAAGCCTTTGATGGGCCAAAACCTTGAGTTTAATCTGTGCTCAGTGGCTGTTTATGCTTTTGTTGTGTTTAGTACATCACAGCATTTATTGTGATAAATGAGAAAACTAGTAATATTCTATATTTCATATTTCAACAAATTGGAGGAGAGTACAAGGTACAAGGCTGAATAATGAATAATGAGTTTTGATACTACTTTGACTTCGTCTGGTCAGAATGCTAGAATATGGAAACCCCACCTATAGTTATATATCATGCTCATCAAACAGCTCTATGGTGGCAAGTGTGGTTTATCCAAAACGTACAGGGTGATAATTACATTACAAAAAAAAACATATATAAACTTTCATTTTTGTAGCATTTACAGCTGCACCCAGAATGCTTTCTTTGATATACACTGAAATAAATCTCCAGGACCCAGAAGGAGCAGGTCACCCAGTGCTGCAGTGAGGCTCATTAATGTGTTTTAATAGTTTCTGGACGGCGATGGAGCAATAATAAATAATAACCGACTCATCCCATGTGTTACACACTAAGTACCAGCTACCACCATCTGGGAGGAGGTTTAGTCCCACATCGTTGACTGAATATATTCAAAAACTCTTTTATCCCGACTTCAATAAAAAAAAAAAAATAAAAAAAAATGGTGGCAGATCAAACAACAGAGCTTTATTTTGTACTTATTAATGGATGATTGACTATTTTTCAGTGGCAGCACTTTTTATAGGTTTCTTTTTTAATCTATTTTAGCATCAGTGTTTATTATTATTATTATTATTATGTTCCTTGTTTCCTGTAGCTGCTTTGTGGAATGTGCTTTATGGAAGCAGCGGTGGGTGGAGGCCCACTCCAAATTCTTTTACAATGTGGGACAACAGTGAACCATGAATAACAGAAATCAGCGTTATCAGGCTTTGGACACACAGACAATACTCATTAGTGGGGTGGTAGAATTTCTCTTTTTAATAATATACAAACATTATCAGAGTTCTCATTTGCGCTCAATTGTTCCCAGGATCATTTTATAAGCAGCAAATCTGTTTTTAAACTGCGTTTCCCTTGGATTATACGTCCCCATCTTTCAAAAGGTTTTTTTTTTCAACTAGAAGAAGAAAGAGTTTACAGTAAACAGAGTCCTCCTGCGCCGATGACAGCTCGGGAAATGGTTCCACTAATCGAAAGTGACAACACAAATGGGGGGAAAATGCAAATGAGCTGCTAAGTATGTGCCTAAGTAATTAAAGCTATTTAAAAAAGGGACAATAAATGGTTAAATTGAGTGTTCGAGAAGCTGCTTTGCAGGCAGAGCTTTGCAAGCTACCGCTTCATACTAGATGTTGAACTAATGCAAAACTAACTGAGGGGGGAATGTAGTTTTATGAACTAAAGCTACCTAGAAAAGGTAGTTAAAAAGATTAACTTGACAAAGGACATGTGAAATTATTACAAAATGTACACAAAAATGTCAAATTTCAGCAAAAATCCCACTCAAAAGTGCTCTCTTGTGATCAGGACATACTCAAATTCCCTGCTTTTCATAGAAAAATGCAGGTATGTCAGCTTTGGTTTTGTAAACAACGTCTATCAGTCGGACACCTGGCTCCCAGAAACTAGACTCCAGGTGGAGGTAGTCTGTGGCACCGGGCAGAATTAGCCCACTCAGCTAGGTAGCTTCTAAAAATAGCACACAGCAACTGCTCTGAGCATTTGTTTATGAAAAGCATTAATCAATTCTTAGGACTAATAATCACCTCATACATTCAAGTTAAGTTTTAAAAATGTAGATGCATTCATTTACAGAAGAGAAGCAATAATAAAATAATAATGAAAAAAGAAAATTATTTTCCTTTTATGGCCCAACATTGTAGTTTAAGTAGTTAACGGTATAAAAACAACAAGCTACTGCAGATTGTAGTTCAACTACACTTTCTTACATTGTAGCTATAAAAAGTATTGAGGCCACTTTGGGCTCAGGTTGTATTTATTTTTACTACGTTGAGTGGCAGTGGATGTTTTCAGGGTTATTTACAATGACAGAAGAATAAACTGCACTGTGGAAGAAGGCGGCAGCAAAAACAACAAGTGAAACCACATCAAGTGACCTAAATGAATTACAAATATAAAATTTTGAAATACAGCATGTGAAGTGTTCACCGCCTTTACTATGTCACACTTAAAGCATGACTTGTGATAGACACCCGGTAATTAAATTCCCTGTTACAGTACTTTGGGTTTAAAAAAAAAAAAAA
>CAFUXE010001205.1:71490-94214 GCA_903364295.1 Serranus cabrilla | reverse complement strand
AATAATAATAATAATAATAAAAATTAAAATGGATGAGAAGAGGAAAAATAAATTATTATATATATATGTGTGTACGTATATATTATATACCTAAATATAGACACAAACACATTTCAGGTTTGTTTGTAAAATAAGGGTAGAGGAGAGCTGCACACAGCCAGTGACAGCTGAGCTGGAATGTGCAGCAGCTTTTTTGCCGTTAGTGCAAAAGTGTGTACATAAAGCATATTTAGCTTTCCAGTAAAACTTATATTTAACAGGTTCCACATATTAAACCTGCTTCCAACGCCTCCCACACAGCTTTCTGTTATGTTTTCTACTGTAGATTTAAATAGAGTTGTAATGTTATGGAATCTGAGTAGCTGTTCACTAGGACGAGATTCTTCATGCTTTGAATGTGACCAGTTATTCTAATAAAAAAGAATCTCAGTGACTACTCAGAAAACTGGCCTGTCTACCTGCAGGTTGGTTTCCTGGACATGCTACTGCCACCCTGAGGTAGAAGACGGAGTAGGATAGTGTGGAGATGCTCTCTATGTGGCCCCATAAAACTCACTCTACTCTATACTGTATATTCATTTTGAATACTGAACTGTACATGAGTGGCTGTGACTGTAGTTGAGTCCTGCTTCCTCAGTGGATGATCCTTCATTTCCTCTCTAATCCACAGGCCTGACCACGTGTCCCCATTGAAGGAGTCCCAGGGGATTGACCTATATACCTGCTGACTCTTACTGACCTGTCACAGCCGTGGTGTGGCGTGGCGTGGCGTGGCACAGCCTGGCACACTGCTGTGACATGTGTTCGCTCACGCTTCGCACTGCGCACTTGGTAGTTTTAAAGCACTGTTTATTCAGACTGCATAATAGAAATGGATACGGGGTTTAAAGGGCTCAGGCTGGTCCGTTCTGCTGATCTTTGATTGTCACTGTGAGCATGACTGCATTGACACAGGACTGAATACAGTGAGTATGGTTACTTGGACTGAAATTTGAAACCTTTGACTGCTACCGTTGCACTTTTGTCTGCATGTTTTATGTCTGTATGTGACATGCTTCGGTGTTCCTTTGCTTCTTTATCGGTATTAAATGTGTATGTCTAATTTTCTGGACACCAAACTGTGACATATTTCCCCACTCACCTTAAACTCACCCCATTCACACCTGCTTGGCAGCGCGCCCCTGCACACGTGGTAGTTAATAATTCAAACTGACCCTCTGCTCCCCTGACCTTCACTTGTTACAAATTAATTATGACCTCCTCCGTCGTGCGCCTCATTAATCTCTGTGAGATACAAAACTTGAAGGATTATTATGATGATTTTCTCCCTGTTGTTGTTACACACTTCTCCTCCTTTTTTTTGGTTCTTTGTTCTTATTTCGAGGGTTGACGTGGCCAGCACTTTTGTTGCGCACTGTCAAAAAAAAATTTACATTCAGGTAATGACTGAGGCTGCTGTGATGGGGAAGACATGAAAGCTATTGTTGAATTATTTTGGGATAACTCTGGTTGACAAAGTTTGACATTTAGAAGTAAAACTTTGTGGGAGAGGATTACACATGATGCGTGACAAATGTTTTATATTGCCATGCTGTCATGCTTCCATTTGCTCTTTTTCCTCGCTGAAAGTTTGCAGCTGTCCTTTCAGCACTGCCTCGGTTTTCTTTCACATTCGTGATTGTGGCATGAAAACAAGTATTTTATAGAAAGTGGTCTTTGTTTCCTTCCTGGTAATGAGCACCTAAAATGTTGTTTCTCTGTGAGGTTTGTGACTGCGTTTAAGGACAGCTGACATTTCATGCTCACAGCTTGTGGTCTGGTTCCTGGCAGAGACACCATGCGGGGGACTCTTGCTGTGAGTTGACTGACAGTGAAAGGTGGAATACTGAGGCTGTGTAGGCTACACTCAGCATGTGTGTCCATATACTCAGCATATCAATATATAGATCAGTATATCAAAATATACTGCAGGGAAGTGAAGTAAAGAAGGATGAGGGTGTGACTGTCACCACCAACACTGCAGGGATGAGAGCTAAGACAGTGTTACTGTAAAAAGGTTGGTGTTAAATATGCAGCCCACTCCAAGTGCAATATTTAGCAGGATTCTTGAATCTGACTCTCCGAGTGCACTGTTTGTTTTTCTGCTCTGCGCGTTCATGTTGTTGTGTGGGTGTGTATGCTCCCACAGGGCTCCATATCTCTCCATGAAATTCTGCTCTCTCTGGCTCCCTCCATGGGTAGGAAATATTAAAGCTCTCCATCATTTTCTTGCCTCACCAGCAGTTTGCTCTGTGGTTGTCTGTGCTCATTTCTAGTAAATGTTACTTTTGTGAAATTTTGGCCTTTATTTCATGGCTGAAACTTTAAAAAAAGCGTGTGAATTATGAGCAGGATTGTAAGTTGAGCTGTTGAACGCCTTGACCTTTCATTTTAGCTGTGTGGAGAAAAAGGTGCGACGTGCAGAGTAGTATTTTTAAGGCAGATCACAGAGCCCACTGGGGACATTCTTAGTGGTTATCTCTCCCTGGAAAAATGCTCTCCACAGGCGCTACCTCTTCTCATACAGACAAACCATCAAACTAGAGACTGAACAGCTGCAGATGTTTAGGTAGAAGGAGGAGTCTGTGCTCCAGGAGTTTAAAATGTATGCAAAATAAAGCAATCTCTGCTTCAGTATTCAATTTAAAGAACGAAATGAAAATAGATGAGGCACATAAATGACACTTCTCTACAGAATGTGACAGAATGAAGACTGGCAGAGTTAGCGACTAGCTGCTGAACACAGAGGAGCATTTAGAAATGAAAGAGCCACATATTTCCCTGAGGAGTTGTCGGAGAGCAAACCAGGGCTACATTCACCAGATGGACAAAACCCCCGACTCCAAAGAAACAGAAGTTTGCCACATCTACCCTTTTTTTTGCTGCCCCCAACTGGGCAAAAGAATAAAGCCGTTATTGTAAGTTTGATTCGTCACCCCTCAAAAAGAAATTTCAATCTGAAATCAGCTCTGAATGTAATGTAAAAAACGTTATGTTTTAGGTGTTCCCTCCATTCATTTGAATGAAGGTGAAATCTCAGGAACGTCTTGTGGGAATTTCTTCCACGTTAGGGTTAGGCGGACATTTGCACTCACTCTGATTTTGCAGGTTAAAGGTCAAGGTCATTGTGATCTCACAAAAATTTTTGACCTTAAGAGTTCATACGCTAAACATTTCACACCAAAATAGTTCAAAATGAAGAAGCAATGACATTTTATATCCAAAGGGTCAAAGGTCAACTGCAGTGTGACGTCAGAATGCTCTGCAAAAAAAATTGCATGCCATTATTCAACGTGTAGCTCAGGAACAGAATGGGAGATTGTGAACATATGTCCATTTGAATTGGTTTAAAACTCTGGTGATTGCATAGATCTTCTGTGTGCAAAGCGTCCATGTTTTAGAATTTAAGTTTCTTTGCAGCAACATTCATATTTTAAGCATCGTCATGGCTGCATGTTTGAGTCGGTACAGACATGGATGTAAACTGCAACTCATCTGGCTGGTGGAAGCATACAACTGTAAGGTGGTAATTCTAGTGCATATTGTGATCTCTTGTGAGGAGTCTTGTACTTGTGGAAGTGTGTAATTGATTGTTTAGCATGGAAACTACAAGAAATAAACAATCACGGCAGTCTGAAATCCTCTTTGGAGCCTCACTCTGGAGGACCGTCCTGCAGGGGTTTGCAATTTATTTTTCCCTTCCTTGTGCAAGTTTGCCTGAAGACAGCGGACTCCTTTTTGTACTGCGTGCTTGTTTTTTTTTTACAACTTCAAGAACAACTTTTATTGCCTGAAGTTCATCTGCTACTTTTGAGAGCTTGGTCTTCTTGCCCCATTACATTTGAGCAATTTCTGCCTTTACTGGATCATTCCAAATTGAGAGAGACAGTAAACATAGCTGGATTTTAATTCAGGATGGTGGATACCTTAATCAAATTAAACCCCATCTGAGCGCTTTTAATTTGTCATTCACATACCTGCTTTTAGCTTTGCTTGTCATTAGGGCTGTGCAGTCTGGATAATTAATATACTTTCCTTGCTGCATTACATAATTAGGGGAATTTATACCCAATGAAAATTACACAGACATGCACAGACGCACATGGAATCGTGCACATACTTGCACACAAACACACATATAGACACGTGAGTGATCAGGACTGTAATGTCTCAGCAAGCTCCTCAGAGAATGGGATCAATCTGTGAGAACGGGATCAATCTCTCTGACCTTTTCTTTGTGGTAACCTGCAGTGTTCAATCTCTCATTAATTTGACAGTGAAAGGGCAGCTTTTCCGGCAGTGAGCTGACTGGATGGAGCCTCACTACACTGCCGCTGTTCACACCATCCACCTTTGTCTCTCGCGGCAGATTGTGTTTCACTCACTTACCGCTCTCTCAGCTCCGCTCGTGGTTAAGTGGAATGAAAAGACAAAACAGAATTCACATTTGCAAAACACTTGTTTCAGTTTACGGACAGCGAAGCTTACAGTCATTTTCTGGGTATATGGTGTAATATTTACTGCAGCAATGTACAACTATAAAAACTATACTGTTGGATGAGCTCCACGATGCACCACCTCATAATCCTAAATTATATATTTATAAGATTTAGATTTTTCTTGGGGGCAGCATGGTGGTGCAGGGTAGGTTCTTCCTGTGTTAGAATACACAATCTACACTCACCAGCCACTTTATAAGCTAGCAAGGTGTACCTAATAAAATGGCGGTGTGATCTTCTGCACACCTTGGTTGTTGCGAGTGGTTATTTGTGTCACTTTTGTCTTTCTATCATCTCGAACCAGTCGGGCCATTCTCCTCTGACCTCTGGCATCAACAAGGCATTTTGTCCCAGAGAACTGCTGCTCACTTGATATTTTCTCTTTTTAGGACCATTCTCTGTAAACCAGCTGTTTCTAAAATACCAACCGCGCCACGGTCAAAGTCAAAAGTCACTTTTCTTCCCCTTCCTGATGCTCGATTCGTAGATAGATTCTTAGATGTTACTGCCTTGTCTGATTAGATATTTATGTTAATGAGCAGCTGCACAGGTGTACCTAATAAAGTGGCCAGTAAGTGTAAATTGACTGTAGGTGTGAATGATTTCCTGTTTCTGCAACTCTGTGTGTCAGTGATGGTGTGATAGCCTGAGGACCTGTCCAGCGTGTATCCCACCACCCGCCCACTGTCAGCTGGGATAGAATGAGCCGATACAGATAAAGGACGGATGGATATTTCCAGGGAGTTATATGTTGGACCGGAGAGCTGAAAGTAATGCAGCTGGAGAAAATACATGCAAACAGACAAACCAGAACCAAAGAAAACATCTACGGAGGTATTATAAGAGCAATACTCGAGACCCTTACCTTGTTATTTAAGGTCTCCTTCCTGAATTAAACTTAACTTTTGACATGAATGAAAACAACATTCTTCTTTATGTTCAAATGCCTCAGAGTCTTATTGATGTGTTTCCAGTGGGATATTACGAGTTTATATAGTGACTTGCTGAAACATTGCTGCTGCAGCTCTTGAAACATCATTAAGTCATATTTAAAAATTGTTATTCTAAACCTGTTCTGAATGTATATATTTTAAAAGCAATTATTCATTATTAAGGAATATGAAAGAACTGATAAAAGTATAAATATAGGACTTAACAGTTAAGGAATATCAGTTAGAGTAGTAGTATCAATAAAATCAGAATGTATTTTGACAACTTCTAACCACTATTACTCTCCCTGCATCTTTCTTGTGCCAGGTCTTAAAAGTTTAGTGTTAAATTCAACATACTTTGATTGGAGATGCAGTAAATACATTGATGCTTTAGCTGCACTGGTGACAGTAGAGACAGTTAAAAAGGACACAATGTTAGAAAATCCTCTGTTCTGTTTAAAAACGCCTTTAAACCGGAAGCTAAGTCAGCTCTGTTGTTAACTCTTTACATGTTGCAGTGAATACGTGCGCTTCAGGTGTAATTGATAGATTACAGTCAGTGTGTAGTCTGAGTTACAGTTCAGAGCCCAGGTTAAATACACTCCCTAGTCAGCACACAATTTAACCTGCCATTTAATAAGGTTACCAGTTCACTAACAAGATGATCACGCTGACAAACTCCAAGCCTGTTTCTACCACACACACACACACACACACACACACAAGTCAAGTGAATAATAAGAACAAAAACTATGTTCAAAACTACAAAAACTATTTTTTTTGCTTGAAGAAGTCTTTCCATCGTCTGTCTCTTCTGTAGTTTTGGCCGTTGTTGAATCTGAGAGTATTGAGCTGTCGAACAGTTCTTCAGAGGGCAGTTAAAAAGTAGAAGGGGATTGCCACAGTGAATTGGTTGCTCATTTTCAGGGTGCATTAAAGGCCTGTCTCGGAGGCGCAGAGGCTCAGTCTTTTATACGGACCTGATTTTCTCCACACAGTGTGGGCAGAGGTGGGAAGCACAGCCCACATCACTCACTGCTGTACAAGCTAAAGCACTCTGCATGAATAATTTGCTACTCCCAGCTCCGGTTTGGCCTTGCTCCTCTCTCCCTTTCACCCACGCAGTGATGTTATGCTGATTCAGGAGCAAAAAGGGAAGTTTGGCAGTGCCAAAATGGCAGGAGGAAAGCCTCGTGGTGGAGGACAAATTACCATTATAGTATCTTATCGAAGTGTGTTATTACATTCTGCTTTGTTAAACACGCTACAAAAGATTTAATGTGGTTTTATGGAAGTTGACAGTGAATGGACTTCAGAGACGGGGAGTTTTTTTTCTTTCTTTAGATCTGATGATCATGTGATCATATGCATGCGTGTGCGCACACAGTACACACACGTCCTCACTGTCTATATTGTCGCATTGCTTCGGCGGTTCTCATTCGGCCCCAATTGTTCACTAGCTGTCCACAAACACACAGACGCTTGTCTCTAGCATCTCTACACAACATTTTTTTCTACCATGTGAAAGGACCGGCACAGATGGCTAGTTCTGAGAGTACTGCACCTGTTTATATATAGCTTCTCAGTAGAGCACTTGAGAGAGATGAAAACAAAGCAAGTCTGTCTGTTGGGCATGCCAATGGCTCCATCCACGCTTCGTGGTCTCAGCTGAAACAACAGATTCCTGAAGGATTTGGGCATGTTAAGAAAGGGTTCATCTCGAACAGAAAAATAGCATCAGTAAAAATAGCATGTTAAACATAGATTTCAAATGTAGCCGTCATATCTGTCGTTATACTGCGTTATATCACATTCGGTTTTGGCAGTGAGTGTTTTCAGAAATGTCACTTTGTCGAACTAAGTGGGTTAAGTTGAAAGTTCTCATAGTCACTGTGGTTTTTGCTCCTTGGACGGTTCTTTAAACGGGCTCAGCGTTTGCCAGGCTCTTATTTTATCTCCTTTTATGCTGAAAAATGTTGTAATGTAACTGCCCACACTAGTCCTTACTTCGCTGCAGCGTTATCCTTACTGGACTGAATATTTTCACAGCATTCATGATTCAAATGGCATCATTTCTAAACGAGGGAGTTGCATAATTTAACACTCCTGTTGCATAAGGGCTCTAATTGAGTTATTGTCAACAGAAGAACAGTTGAAGTCTACCAGTGCAGAGCTGAATTAATCACAGTTTTTGCATAAATCCAGGGAGGCTGGGTCGCTCTGGTTTGTAGGTATTCCTACAAAAAGCAATGCATTGAATTTATTAGCTATCTGACAAAGTTTTGTACTAGGTTACAGACATAACTGTTGTTTCCCAACCTTAAACATGTGGTTTTGTTGTGTAATCTTAAGCAGTATCACAACGTTACTAACATATTTAAAGCCTTTATTTTGTAGGATATCATATGAACTCAGTTGTTCAAACCAAAAAGTTAAACGATTAGTTGAGATGAGTTGCCGACCCATTTTAAATTTCCATTTCACCACTGGGAATTTTCTTTAGTGATTTAAAAAAAATTGATATCCATCTATTTATCCAAATATAGATAGGTAAGTGTGACTATACAATAACAGCACCATCTTTTATAGCCACCATCTTCACCACCACCTTCTTTCTTCTTCTCACCATCATCATCATTAGTCCACCACCACGTTCTTCTTCTTCCTGTTTTTTTCCATCCTCCTCCTCCGCCTCCTCTTCATCCTCTTTTCATCCTTTTCTGTTCAATTTTGGCTGTAGCTTTGTCTCCAACCACCCACATCAGCGAGTGGTGAACCATTATTTGTAGATTCTTTCAACTTCACAAATCACTTTTACTGGACAAATAGTCGGCCTGTGATGGTCTCTTTCCACCCTTCATCGTGGTCAGTGAGCCAAACGGTATTTTTTACAAGAAACCAGAGGACACACAAGGAGCATTGAGAAGAACAAGAAAAATCAATCCCTCAATCACACAGAGTCTGATCAATTTCTGCACACAGGTTTAGTATGAAGCGAAAAGAAGACAGACTGGGTCCAACCCGACTTTATCAGACTTGTCTGTCAAACGCAGGTCTCTGGGGTCTCTAGATTAAGATCCCTATCTGGCTGTTAGGATGTTCCTTGCTGACTAAATGATTGTCAGTCTGTGTCTATCTCTCTTTGTCTTGCCTGTAATGTGAGCTTTTCTCAGTTATTTATATCAATAAGGCAGATAACTCTCCTTCAGGCTCCCCCGCAGGTCAGACATGTGACAGAAGTGACAGAATCCCCATAACTACCACAAGTACTGGATTTTATACTCGCAACTTGAGCAAAACGTAAAGGCACTTAAAGAAAAAACACTTGACTGTTTGGACTGCAGTAAAGATGCCTTCTGATACACTCAATGAGCACCTGCATTGTTTTTATTTATTAGCTGTTTCTGGGTATTGTTGATGCTGAATTCCATCTTCTCTATTTATGCTTTCGAGGTATGACACCAATAAAAGTGATGATTTACCGGGCAGATGGTAATCGGCAATAGAGGTGTTTATGAGATTATTTGTTTTGTTGTATGAGTCTGTGACACAATAACGCTCGCTCTTCAAGCCTCAGGCACGGATGATTATCATAGAAACAGAGCGCTGCGTTACAAACATGGTGCCGCCGCCTCTCTTTTCAGCTTTCATAACCTGTAATATAACCATTTCTTAGCATCGAGCAGTTTCATCGATCTGCTGCATTGACCTGAAATTGAATCTCTTTATGTTAATGTCCTGTCTTTGATGGGTTTTGTTCTGGATTTTTAGCAATGTCAGAATCTATAAGTACCTCCACACATAGGGCTCAGTGAGGATGACGGTGAAGGACGAATCCTACACTTGTAGATTGAAGGTTTGCTGTGAGCTCCATAAAAGGTCTAATGACAGTTGCAGCCCTCCAATCTAATAACAGATGTGTTAATTTGTATTCACACAGCACTCTTCCTCTGTGTACCCTGTTTGAGAGTGCTTAATGTTGTCAAATGATTAAGTCTTCACCAAGAGATGAAAGGCCTTGTTTGGACAGGCTTTCAAATATTCAGTTGTTAAGACTCGCTATACTGAGTCCTTGGCACTCCATGACCGCTTATAAAGCAACAACTTTCTGATTTAATTTACCTTAACGAACAGACAGATTTATATTTCTGTTCTGTACCCACCAAGCATCATGAATAATAATCAAATAATGTGTCGACACAGTGTCAATATCAAAATCAACAGCATACTTTGTGTATGTAATCACATCGCTGCCCATTTAAATAGATTTCCCTTTCTGTTTGCTTATTGTTGGCACCAGGTGGAATCCAGGTGATACTGAGCTGGCTGTTCTCATGAACACTTCATATGATTTACTATGAAAAGCAATATGCCATAATGTTGCAGCTTCCCCATAATATTGACATAGTACAGACGATACATAGATCCTTAATGGATGGGCTGACCTTCCAACTGTGTCCTATTGGAAGTTATGTTTAGAAATAGTTTTTTATAACCCTAACTATGCCATATTTCCCTAAACTTAAACAAGGAGTTTGGTGCTTAAACCAAACTAAATGATTATGAACATTCACAAGTGTTTAAAGCAGTTACCAGTCTTGTTTCATAGGACATCATCTGAAAACAAAAATGAATAAAGTGCATAAATCTAAGACTTTGTTGCAAGAAAGCATGTGCTTTTGTCTTTTTTCAACATTTTCTGATTGTTGTTGTCTTTGTGCTTGTTTTTCAGAAGAAAGAATGGCTGTGCTTGAACTGCCAGACGCAGAGGGCTCTGTCAGGAAGCTTGGGAGACACTCCAGCTCCTGTTGCACAGCCAGCAGGATCCCCCCGGCCACCTGCTACAGCCAATCAACAACCACCTCAGCAGAAAGGGCCAAATCAACTTTTAGGGCCTAGACCCACAGGCCCTCAACAACAACAGAAACCACCGGGTCCCCAAGTAAGTGGCCCTGTCTCTCCTGTGAAACATGCTGGTCCTGCCCCTCAAACCAAGGGGCCCAACCAAACTCACCCCCAATCCAAGGGTTCAGCCCAACCTGTTCCTCAACCTAAAGGCTCAACTCAGCCAAATCCCCAAACTAAGGGTCCCACACAACCCTCAGCTCAGAGTAAGGGGCCTCAAGTTAAAGGTCCTAATCAGTCACATGCTCAAAGTAAGGGCCCAGTTCAGTCTGCTAACCAAATAAAGGGCCAGAGCCAGGCCAAAGGGCCGACTCAGGCAAGAGGATCTGCTCAGCCCTCTGCTCAGACTAAGGGTCCTTCTGGGGCCAAGGGCGCCCCGGGTAAAGCCACGCCTAACCATGCCAAGGCTCCCACCCAATCAAAAACAGCACCCACTCAGTCTAAACCCACAGGTAACAACCAGGCCCGCAAACCGCAGCAGAGCCAGGAGAAGACTAAAGTCACATCTAAATCTCTAAAAGAAGACGTCAAGGCCTCGCCAAAGAAGACAATGTCAGAGACTGTCACGTCACCAAAAGACATGAAGATAACTGAAGATACACAGAAGTCAAGACACCATGAAGTGAGCTACCTGCAACTTCTTCGCCTTCACTTGTTACTCTTGAGTCACCATTTTTATTTTATTTTATTTTACTTTGCTCCATTCCTGTAATTGTAACCATTTCTCAGAATCACCTCCATCAAACCATAATCCTTTTAATCCTTCATCATACTTATTAGTTCCATCATTCCACCTTCATCTTTAATCTAAAGTTAGTCAGCAGTAGTAATCATCAACTTGTCATATTATCTCTAATAAAATAATATTTGTTTCATATTATCATGATCCATTATTTAAATAGTTAAATATCAATATAACGTTCTTCATCATAATATCTTCCTCGTGACATCTTCATCCTTATCATCATCATCATCATCTTCATCATCATTGTCTCAGTGGCATTTCCTCATCTTCAGCCTGTTCCCCCATTCCTTCACCTGGTTTTGTCCAGTTTTATTTTATTTGTGTCAACCGCAAGCTTTTTTGTTTACTGTGACACTTCGTGATGATATTTTAAGCATTCTAAGCATGTTCGTTATTCTTCAACGGTTCGAAGAATGCAACGGAGAATGCGTCAGAGATGGCAATCAAGCATGTAACCAAATGACATTTGTCTGTAGGTGTTTGTATGTTTAACTGTCTGTTATATTCACTCTGTGTGTCACTGTATTATCCATCTGTGTGTACATAACTTTGAAAGGCAAACTCAACCCAAATCAATAGAACGTGAACAATAGCTTCAATACCCTACAAAAAGATTATATTCACAAAGAAGTCAAAATAAAAGCTGTGTTCAGAATTCAATGCTTTTATATATATTTATCAAATCATTTTTGTGGGATAGCAAATGACTAATGTTACAAAAAGTAACTGTAGGTCACGTAAGTCAGATTTGCTTCTAAAACCAAAACGCATTGTAAATAGTGTAAAATAATAAATATTTGGGTTGATTTTAGCCTAAAGTTTTACTATATCTGTTTTGGAATAAGATTTTGTTCTATTCAATGTATTTATTCTCTAATATCTAAGTATTAGAGACTTTTTTCTGTTGTAATAGGTCCAGTGCATTAATTTTACTCCCTATTATCTACAAATGCTCATGAAAATGTGACTGCTGATGAGTTTGATGAAATAGTGGTATATAAGATGTGCACTGAGGCTTGTAATAGAGTGCCATGAGTTAAGCGAAGGGAAAAAAGGCCTTTTTTTTTGCCTCTGACCTCCTTCTCTTTCTCTCTCTTTTTTCAGGATTACAACAAATCAAGTACACAGAGTCTAAGTGACACTGGATACTCCTCAGATGGGATCTCCAGCTCTCATGGGGAGATTACAGGGCAGATCCGGGAAGAAGGAATCAAGCTCAATGAAAGAGGTGCTTCCATCCCCTCAGAAATCACCAAGCTAGAGACCTCTATGAAGCCTTTGCTTGAGTCAAAGACGACGTCAGACCAGAAGCACAGGCCACATTCACTGTCTGTAGGACAGGGCCGGGACTACAGTCCTGATGATGATGCAGCAAGGGATGAATCAGAGGATGACCTCAGTTGTAAGCTTCGCCATGATTATGTGGAGGACAGCAGTGAAAGTGGTCTGTCACCATTGCCAGTAAGACAGAAGAAGTCACATAAAGAGTTGACAGATGAGGAATACATGAGGAGACAAATTATGGAAATGAGCGCAGATGAAGAGGAGATGGAAGAACATGGAAACCAGAAACCTAAAAGGGGACATAAAGCCAGTGGGGATTTAAGCAAAGAGAGACGACGTCTGGCTCAGCATTCTAATAGTTTTGAGGAAGACACCAAAGCATCGGAGGCAAATGAAGAGGAAGATGTTGTAATGGCTGGAGGCCTTCGGCGATTTAAGACTATTGAGCTGAATAACACTAACAGCTACAACCGTGAAATGGAGCTCAGTACTGAGCATGACCTACGAGAACCAGAGCTGGAGATGGAGAGTCTGACTGGTTCCCCTGAGGAGCGGTCCAAGGGAGAATATTCTTCCACCCTACCTGCCACCACTCCCAGCTACACCTCTGGAACATCCCCCACATCTGTGTCGTCCATGGAAGATGACAGTGACAGCAGCCCTAGTCGTAGGGCAAGACTAGAGGAGGCAAAGCAGCAGAGGAAGGCTCGCCATCGGTCCCATGGCCCACTGCTGCCCACTATTGAGGACTCATCTGAGGAGGATGAGCTCAGAGAGGAGGAAGAACTACTTAGAGAACAGGAGCAGATGAGAGATCTGGAGCAGCAGAGGATCCGAAGTACTGCTCGAAAAACAAAGAGGGATAAAGAGGAGCTACGGGCACAGAGACGCAGGGAAAGATCCAAAACTCCCCCGAGCAATCTCTCTCCTATTGAGGATGCATCGCCAACAGAAGAGCTTAGGCAGGCTGCAGAGATGGAGGAGCTTCACAGATCATCATGCTCTGAATACTCACCATCTATGGATTCAGAGGCAGAGGGTTTTGAGATGATTGGTGGAAAGCTTTACAAATCAGGAAACGAATATAACCTTCCAACCTTCACTTCACTCTACTCCCCTACAGAAAAGACGTCGGCAACATCACCATCAGATAAAACACTAAAAAGTGCAGAGGAGGTCTATGAGGAGATGATGAAGAAAGCGCAGCTCATGCAGAGACAAGGACATGCAGTCAATCAGCAGAAAGGAGCCTCTCAGCCTGACAGTAAACACCATCTTGATGCAGGAACTTCCCTAACCCCTGGCTCAAGCCCAACGCAGGTTACTGCACCAATGTCCTTCTCAACAACAGGGAGTGATCCACGAATTCCAGGAATTCATGCAGCGCAGCATTTATCAAAAGAAACACAAAACAGGATGATGACACAGAGTGCCAAAATTGAAGGTGTTGTTGGAATTGCCACAACCAAAGCCCAAGTCGGTCAGACTGCCACAACTCGACAAACCAGTAGCACAGTTCCTGCGGGCACCAGAGCAGGCTCCCAGAGGCCACCACAGGCATCACCTGACCCTGGAGCATCCTCGATAACCTCCAAAGTCTTCTCCCTTTTCAAAGGTCCCAGCCCCCCGGTCTCCCCAAACGCTTCTCCAGCACAAAGCCCAACGCACACACCATCTGTGAGACCCAGTGGTGGCAGTGGCAGGCAGTTGCCATCTTTGCCTGGTGGCCAGCCTGCAGCATCCCATGGAGCTCAGCCACCTCAAAGGACAATGTCGCCACGTCTTGCGCGACAACAGTCCTCTCAAGATGCACCAGTGATGGTGATAACACTAGGCTCTGATACAACTAGTCCTGCCAAGCCACTCACTGTAAATTCTTCCACTTCCCCTTTGTCTTCACCAACACAGGTCAGTGGTAAAACATTGTATAGCTCCCAGCCCCTTTCAACAAGTTCCCCAACATCACCACAAAGGCAGTCTCCAAAACATTCTTCACAGATGACTCAAAATGTTGGTATTAGCACTGTGACCACAACCGCATATGGTCGTGGATCCATGGAGAACATATCTCTATGTAAAATCTCTAATATTCCAGGCTCTACAATGGTTGTGGGTCACGGTCAAACACATTCAAGTAGTGTCGTGGATCTGAGAGCCCCAATGAGGCCAACTCCAATTATAATGACAGACCAGGGGATGGACCTAACATCCCTTGCCACAGATACAAGGAGATACTCTATAGGATCAGAACAGCCATCTATTCGTCACACAGCAGTGCAACCTCTTATTATGAACCTGAATGCACAAGAGCAACCGCACATATCTGTATCAACACCTACCACCGTTAGTGTTACTGTTGCAGGTTCTATGTTCATGACCCAACCCAAGCAACCAGTAGTGTATGGGGATCCTTTGCAGAACCGTGTGGATTTGGGGCAGGGTGTTGGAGCAGCTGTGTGTTTAACCCAGAGCAAGACCCCAATCACTGACCCATCTATTCCCAAAATTGATGCCTGCCTGCAGAACCTGGGTATTCAACAGCAACAACTGCAGATGCAGCAGCAGAAACTCCTGCAGCAGCAGCAGCTTCTTGAGCAGCAGCTCCAGCAACACCAACAGCAATCCTCCTTCGCTCGTTACAATTTAGCTAATCAGGTCCAGCCAATGCTTATGAAAAAAGATATTGTAGTGAGCCAGACGAGCAGTGCCCAGCCTGCAGTCACTGCTAGTGCCATCCCTAGACTATCACCCCTGGGTCCACCATCAGTGTCTGGGGCTCCTGCTTCTATTGTTCCCAATGAAGTCTATGGTGGAGTTGCCTTAGAGCTGAAAAACAAGCCAACAGTAATGAACCTGTCCACGGGTAAGCCCCATGTTATGATGGTGCAACTTGATGAAAGTACCACATCCCAGGGGGCCACAGTGACTCAACTGGTAAAGCAAGAGGAACCTCCTCCACCTCCTCAGGTCTTGGATCTCACTGGACAGATCAAACCAGAAAACCAGGTGGCTTGTTGTGATGTTGTTTACAAATTGCCCTTTGCTGGTTCCTGTTCAGGGTCATTCACTCAGAAGCCTACAGTATCTGCAGATAAAACTCCCACCACTGAAACCTCCCAAGCAGCTCACCCTCCCCATCCACCACACTACAATGTCAGCCAACAACAACACCAACCTCAAGCACAAGGAGTGACAGAGGAACATAAACCATATCAACCACCAATAGTCCCCTCAGGAAGAATTCAGCCCTCCATGTCTGACACTAATCTGCCCTCCATGACTGATGCTGGTCACTATCAGAGTAATGTCCAGGGGGGTCTGGCAGTAGATCTTAGCAACATGAATCAGGCTTATGATGGTGGATACCTTGGAGTTGGAGCACAGTATGGTTCCTACACAGACTTGCGTCACCAAGGAGATGTTACAGGCCCTTCATTACCCCTTCGCCGATATGGCTCCATGTCAAATATCAATTCTGACTATGCCTACAGTACACGTGACCCAACAGGACAACCTGACTCCAACCTAGCTCAGTACAGTGCAACCACAGCCAGGGAGATCAGTCGCATGTGTGCAGCTCTTAACACTGTGGACCAGTTTGGGAGCAGGTATGGAAATAACCCTGAGCTGGTACCATATGGGGCTGGAAGGGGCGGAACTTTAGCTCGGCTGAATCTCCAACAAAGCTTAGCATCAATAAGAGCAAACCTACTATATGGACCAGATGGAAGACCAACAGCAAACGGCCAAACCCTAACAAACCTAATAAATGCTAGACAAGCCAGTATACGCGCCTTGTACCCTGCTGCTATGAGAGGAGGTGATGGCATGATATATTCCACCATTAACACTCCAATAGCCTCCACCTTGCCAATTACCACCCAGCCTTCCTCTGTCCTGCGTCCTATGCCTCGAGGAATTTACAGACCATACCCTACAGGTGTCACTGCTGTACCACTGGCTAGCCTTACCAGGTTGCCTCAAGTGTCTCCCAGAATGCCTCTTTCCACACAGGGTCCATATTCCTACCCTCCTCCAAACCAGTATTCATCAGGCACACAATCAGGAAGTGTGCCTGATGTAAGCAGCTCACACCAGGAAACTCCGGTGTACCTTGGAAAGCCTTTAACAACCATTGCTGCGCAAACAGCTGCAACCATTCCACCCACCCAGCCTGCAGCACACTTAGGTGCACAAAATGTACCAGCAACTGGTTTGCAAACAACAGTAGATCAACAGGCAGTCCACGCTCAACTTACCTCACCGTGTGTTACGCCCCTCTCTCAAGCTCAAGGCCAACCTCCAACTGTTCAGCCAGTGCAGGCTCAGATGCAGCCACACCAATTACCTACTCAAACTGAACCTTTATCTTTGACTCAAACCCAATCTCAAGTTCAACCCATCAGTCAACCTCAACCATTAGCTCTGCCACAGGGTCTGCCACAAGCGACACCCCATGGCACTGCCCCACCACCTAGTTCCAAACTTTCTCCTCCCATGGATGCCCAGAAATCCAAGGAAGATGAGCGACTGAGTCAGCAGCAAGAGCATGTTCTGCAGCTAGAACGAGAGCGTGTTGAACTGGAGAAATTACGGCAGCTGCGCCTACACGAGGAGCTTGAAAGAGATCGTATGGAGCTTCAGCGACACAGGGAAAAAGAACAACTAATAGTTCAGCGCGAGATTCAAGAGCTGCAGACAATCAAACAGCAAGTCTTACACCAACAGCAGGCAGAGCGGGAGACACAACTCATTATGCAAAGAGAACAACTGGCCCAGCAGAGAATGCAGCTTGAACAAATTCAGTCTCTGCAGCACCAGCTCCAGCAGCAGTTGGAAGAGCAAAAAAGGCAAAAGACGGCAGCAGTGGAGGCAGCGGCTGCTGCTGCAGCAGCGGAGGCAGCTGCTGCATCAGCAGTGGCCGCAGCAGCAGCGACATCTGCCCAGGGTGCTATACAGGGGGTAGTTGTTGGAGGGGGAGCTCCTCAAGGGTTCATTATTTGTGACCAGAGTGGTAGAGTTATCCAACAAGATGGACAAAGTGTTCAATTTTGGCAGGATGGACAAGTGGTCCAAGCTGTGATGGCTGCCCGACCTATTCAGAGTTCTGCCTCTGAAATGTCTTTGAGAAGCAGCGACAAACAGGCCGACTCCAAGATTATGAAAAAGCAGAACTCCATGCCTCGGCTGAGGGATGGATCAGAGGAGGACTCTGTGAGGAGGATTACAGACAGCTGTGTGCAAACAGACGATGAAGATGGAGAGGACAGGTTCATGAACAGGCGTAGGAGAACAAGGCGAATCGCTGACTGCAGTGTGCAGACTGATGAGGAGGACCAGGGTGAGTGGGACCAGCAGCCAGTTAGGCGCAGGCGATCACGTGTATCCAAGCACTCTGAGTCCAGTGGTGAGGCTAAATCAGAAGGGTCATCCAAAGTGGCTTCTGCAAGTATAGCTATTCAGACCACCAATGATTCTTCATGCCAAACAGAGCCTGACCAATTAAGCAGGATTTCACCTGCAATTCACATTACCATGGCGGAGACCTCAAAGGTTGACCTTCTACATTACATCGCAGCCCCTGAAAGGACCCACAAAGGAGAGAGTCTGGCCTGCCAGACAGAACCAGAGTCTCAGTCTCAGGGTGTGGTCGCCCCTCAGCTGAGTGTCCCTACAACTATTAGTCCATACTCCACAAGTTTGCATATAGTAGGTGGGAACACATCTGACCCAACGTCTCCAAGACTCCAAGGAGTTGCCAAGTTTGAGAGGAGGAAACCAGACCCCCTGGAAATTGGCTATCAACAAAATGAGTCTCCATCTCGCCAGCCCCCCAAATCTCCCCAAGTGCTATACTCCCCTGTATCTCCATTGTCTCCTCATCGCATGCTAGAGACGACATTTGCCTCGCAGGAGAAACTAAACAAGGCCCATGTGACACCCCAGCAGAAGGCCTTTACTGCTGAATCTCCCCAACGCCACCAGACCCTACCAAGACCCATAAAAAGTGTGCAGCGCTCCATGTCGGATCCCAAGCCTCTCAGCCCCACATCAGAGGACCCTGCCAAGAACAGGTTCTCCCCATACCATCAGCAGGCTATGTCCAACAGTCAGGTACGAAACCATTATTTATTCTTTGAACAGAATTTAATTCATCAGAAGGCTTAATAAAATAATAATGAATATAATATAATTTCATATAATATATATATATATTTTAGTGGAAAGTATTCAGAAGAAATATCTATTTTTAGAAACACAGCACACCCACAAAATGTAGTGTAGTTCCTTCAAATAAAGCTGCATTGCACAGTGCATAAACGCCTTTGGTCCCCCCTGGGGATGTGAGTATTTTGATCAAATACAACATATGTTTTTGCTGCTGATGTACAACATGCAGTGATGTCATGCTTACCATATGGTTTTTTGCATGGGATAATATGCTTTACACTTTTTGTAGGAAGATAATAAGATGCATTTTTTAATTTGATACATTCAGATAATTAGAGGTCACACTTACATGCAGGATGTCATAACACTTGTCACATCTTTTGCTCTCAAACTAATCAGTGCATACCAGTGCCAGACCCCACAATAATATGTTTAAGCCAATTAGCATGTAGAGAGGCATTAAATAGAAATAGAAGCCTTTTAATTAAGGATGTATTTGTCAATTAATCGTGTGTTTGAAAAAATGAAATAAATAAATAAATAAATAAATGCATGCGTATGCAGAATATGCTGTGTGTAGACATAGATGATCACACAGGATCTGGCATCAAGAAGGTGACAGAATGTTCTCATGAGAGCAGCTGGCCATGCCAGAAAAGCTTTTCCCATCATCCTTTTCTGCTGTATCTCCTCCCTCATCTTCCCCCTTTATATGCTTTTAGTCTGTTTTCCCTCTCTCTTTCTCTTTCACACACACTCTCTCTCTCCCGCTCTCCTTTTCTGTCATGTCTTCTATATCTGGCAAACCCGTAAGAGTTGCCAGGGGGACATACAGTGTGGAGGAATCCTGGTGGTGCTTTGCTGTCTTCCTGATTGTTAGCAGCTGGTCAAAGTAAATTAACATTGCGCTGCACTTAGACAAAAATGAGTCTGAAAAGGAGACATAGACATCAGATTCCAGGCATATAGCACATTTGCACTTCAAATGTTTAGTGTTAGTGTTTCATACAAGGTTCTTTTGTGGATACTTTAACATGGATCTGCACAACACAACCATTTTGTAAGTATTAGACTAGCACAGCTGTTTTCACAGTTGTGTTTTTATGTAGAATTGTATATTTATTTGTACCTTATCTGCATGCCATCCATAAACATTTGGAGCAGTGAGAAAAGAGACCAGATACTGTGGATTTTTCATCAAAGGAGTGGAGGGAAATTAGCATATTCTGAAAATGCATTTGAAATCAACCAACTCTAAACAAAATTGCTTCATTATATTCTGTTGTGTTCTGTCAATAACAAAAAACTATTACTCTTTTATTATGTTTACATTTATTAAGCTACTCAAACACAATTATTTGGTCAGTGTTTTATTTTTATTTATTTTTATTTTATTTTATTTTTCAGAATTATTCTGACATTCATGGATTCTAGATTTAGCAAATTAGATATTGATTCTTCTTGGTCAAACTTATGTTTGAGACATGTTTGATATGTCATTCATTGCAGTAACAATTTAATTAATGTTACTAGAATTAAAGTAACATGGTTATATTGTACCACTAAGTAGAGCTACTTTGCAATATTGTTATGTAATAGCGGTGCTTTGCGTTGACTGCACTGACTGCCACTACCAAACATTTTACTGAAGATCTTTAATCAGGCATAAAATGAAAAACATCACTTAGTGTCTTTGGCTGTAGTGAAACAACATTTTAATCAATATAATGAAATCAAAATATGTTAATTGAACTACTGATGGATTCAACGCCCACGTAGAACATAAGTTAATTAACCAAGTAGTCTGATAACATATCAGGCTAGATAGCTCTTCACTTAGGTCTTGGGATGAAGCAATGTGCAGACCCTCTTTGAGAACCCAGTGTACAGTAATGAGTCTAATTTACATAAACACATTCTGTTTATAGCTCAGTGTTTGCTGATGTGTCTCTGCCTCTCCAAGCAGATGGCCTCCCTGCAGCAGCAGCAGAACTCTCTGATGAGGAAAATAAAGAGGACTCTCCCCAGCCCCCCACCAGAGGAGACTCCGCTCCCCATTGTTACCCCAGCACAAATGTACAGCTCTCCTGGCATGCCCCAGAGGGTCCTACCCCGACCCGCCCAGGGAGTCACAAAGGCCGGCCTGCTGAGTGAACTGAAAGCTGTGGAACAAGAGTCATCAAAGCTCCGTAAGCAGCAGGCTGAACTTGAGGAGGAAGAGAAAGAGATTGACGCTAAGCTACGTTACTTGGAGCTCGGCATCACCCAACGCAAGGAGACCATGGTGAAGGAGAGGGAGAGGAGAGAGCTGGCGTACCTGAGATGTATGGGTGATGCTCGGGACTACATGTCAGACAGTGAACTCAATAACCTGAGGCTGGTAGCTGCAACAGGAACCTTTGATGCTAACGGTATGCTAACGAGGCCCAGCACTGCACCATTGAGCCAATTTACTAATGATCTCAATGCAACCTCCCAGTATCCCTCAACGTCCTCCTATATGTCTTACCCATACCCTCAAACTCAACCTTCAACACAGCAGCCCGGCTCTGCTTACCAACAGATAGGTTTCCAGCCTCCTCAGTACCCTTCATCCTCGGCACCCCAGCCAGGAACCTTCCAGCCCCATCCCCCACCAGGTCCTGGCTACCAGAACCAGGGAACCTACTCCAATCGCATGTATGGCCAGTCCACTTACCAGACGGACCTTGGCATGCAGCAGCATGGACACCAGGGCTTCCATCCACCTAGTCAGCCTATGCCAGCCCAGACACTTCCTTACCCCAGCCACAGCTCCTACCAACCTGGTCTCCCCTACCAGCCCCAGGCAGAAATCCTCACAGTCCATCAAAGACCACGACAAACCTCTTTGGCTGACCTTGAGCAAAAACTCCCCACAAACTATGAAGTCATCAGCAACCCTGCAGTATCAGTGGCCACATCAGCTCCCGATACCAACTTTGGATCAGTGTACAGCAATGCATATGGACAGTACCGCCCCCCAGAGCCTGGCCTGACTCACTCTGTGGACAGCCCCACCTCCGCTTATGCTACAGATGGACTCTACACCTCGAACCTGGAGCAGAATATTCCTAGGAACTACGTCATGATTGATGACATTAGTGAGTTAACAAAAGACAACACTAACCAGCCTACTGATGCTCTAGGCCATCCCGTAGGAGGGCGGTATCGCAGTGAGAATGGCCCTGCTCGTGGAAGTGGCTATGGTAGGCCTGAAGATGAGCCTGTGGATGCTTATGGCAGACCCACAGGAACAACAGGGTACCCGAGTACAGTAGATAGTCGCACCAGCACTACAGTAAGTGGTGGCTCTTCCTATTACTATGATGATTATAAACACACATCGCGGAGTGGCTCAAGTAGCCACAAACTCGCACCCAAGAATCTCGCCCCTGCAGTAGTCTCCTCTAAACGTAGTAAGCATAGGAAACAGGGAATGGAGCAGAAGATTTCTAAATTCTCCCCGATTGAAGAAGCACGAGATGTTGAGTCTGACCTTGCCTCTTACACAATGACAACATCGACAGGAGGCAGCTGTACAGTTGTGTCCAGATCCAAGAAGATTCAGGATGATGGCACCTATGGGATGAAGAAGAATGCATACGACCAGCAGAAATATTATGGCACCAGCCGTGAGGGTCTTGAGGAGGAGGACCGCATGTACAGCTCTGGCAGGTCCAGGTCTACTGGATATGGTATGGATAAGATTTCCTCCAGAGATGCCACAGGCCACCGAAGTAAATCCTACGAGAGGGATGCCATGGAGCGGTCTCAGAGAAGCAGTCGCAGCGGACGGCCCCCCATGCGCAACCAGAATTCAGAAGAGGAGAGTCCACTCAGTCCTGTTGGGAAGCCTGTAGGCATGGGAAGAGGCTCTGGCATTCCAGATGCCCATGATGTCAGGAACCAGTACGGCTCCAGCCATTCGTTGCCAGACGTGCAGGACCATCACAAGAAGGACCTGCCCAGGAGTCACGTCTATAAACCCGATGACCCTTACCTGGTTGATGACATGCACTGTGCTGTTTCTGACAGTGAAGGTAACTGGTGCTGAATCATTTGTACTGCCTGACATACGTTCCTCCAAGCTTTAAAATGTGCTGGAAAGAGACTGCATGCCAAGAGTGA